>PVHP010028034.1:0-23442 GCA_004024765.1 Zapus hudsonius
TTTTTTGAATATGGACTCTCCCTAGAGGAGTTCATAAAATAGAGAGAAGTTGATGCCCCAGTCATTCTGTAGCCCAATTTTAGAATTGACATCCCTTGCTCATTTTTAGTTTATTGCAAGTGACTCTTGAGGCACAGCCCACATTCAAGGATATCATAATTATTGACAGATAGGTTAGATACTTTTCTGCATATCTTCATTTTTCACCTTAGATTTACAAAACCGTTTTTGCCTATCTTTCTTATAGGATGATGCTTATTTCCATTCTCTGAAAATCTTGGGGCAAACATCAAACACCCTAAAAAGTAGCCACCACCGTCTTCCTCTACCTTTATGTTTGTTCCAAAACTCTCTTGCTTCTTCCTGCTCTGTGGATGAGTTCTCTTTCTGCACCTACCCAAGGCACATCCTCACACTTACACAACGTCACTTTGCTCGCCTGTGTGCTCAATGATAGATATCATCTACAATGCTCTCATTTATTCTATTATCTAATCTTTTGTTCATACCACCATATAATATCTAATATCTTAAAAACTCTGTTTTTAAACTTTTATATTGTTAGTAATTAAATATGAGCAAGTCTTGTGGTGGTACCCCCATTAACCTCCTCCCTCTCCCCAATCCACTGAGGGTCCTCCTCAGTGGGATTGCTGGACTGGTTCATGGCATAGAGGGTTATGAATTGTACAAGCCGTAGCTAGTGTTTTTCTTTCTGTGTTGTTGTTAAGGGGAGCAATATCTCTGGATATTCTCCCCACCATGGATCTATCATCAAGTGCTCGAGTAAATCAACAACTATATAATTTGATAGTCTTTTTCAGTATTTGCCAATGGAAACTTGATGGCAATAACAACAGAAATTAGTAGAGCCAGTGCTGAATCAAAGCCTTATATATTCAGTATTCTGAAGAATATTCCAAATACACATTGAAATAAATTGAAAATCTTAGGAAGACATGCCAGACATAGAAGAATATCAGGAAAAAACATGAAGATTTAAAAAGACTGTTATAAAATTTATTTGGTTAGATTGTAAGTTGAGAAATGGATTAATACAAAATATTTTTATAAAAGATGTGCTGTAGCCACATTTTGCCTGGTTTTGAGTTCTAGACCATAAATTTTAGGCTGTGAAAGCAATGTAGCACTTAAATTTTCATTATTCCTTGACCCTTATTTTTCCCATCTTTCTAAAGTACCATCAAATTATGTGCCTCACCCATATCCAGGCTCCATCTCACTCAGACTGGGAAGTACATTAACACTCATTACTGATTTGATGTGACTTGGAACCATATTGTATTAACCAGGTTTGGTATCTAACTTGGATGTGGGTTTGAGACCCATGAAATCTCTCAGTTTTATTAATACCCATCATTTCTTGCTATTCTATCGAGCCGCAATGTTAAACATAACTCAAAATCTTAAAACTTGACATATAAATAATTTCAGTTATTTGGATAAATGTCTGACTTGTTATCCAACACTGACACTCATCTGGAGTGTAAATTCAATTTCATGGCATCTTACAACCCTTCTGAAGGCAGAGGAGTATTCAGGAGATGGAACTTGCTGCATTCTGAACTTTAACAGGCTGGAGATCTGGCATAGATAATAAGAGTACTAAAAGTTAGCTGTTTTTCCACCTACATCACCTATGGCTTTTGTGATCTGATTCCTCCCACACACACACCCCCACACACACAACCTTGGCCTTTTACAGTTGCCTAAACCTTGTTTGAGGTCACTATGCTCTGGCATTCTGCATGAGTCTTCCCGGAGTTCTACCTTATGGTTGCTGTAATTGTTTCCCTACTCCATAGCTTTCTGTTCTGTCTTGCCAAGCTAGGGTTCCCTGTCCCAGACTCTGAAATATTAAGAGGACAAGCTGAGAGCAGTTGGTCTATTAATTGAAGCATGGTACCTGCAACTAATTTTAAGTAAGAGGTTCTCTACAATTTTTCTAAATGAATGTCAACACACATAGAAAAACATAAGTTGTTCATGTTAGGATAATATATTATGATGTTTAATACATGTACACTTTGTATAATGTTTAAAGAGATTTATATATAATATATTTTATGCATATTATAAAATATATTATATATGGATCTCTTTAAACATTATAATATAATATTTTCAAAAAATCATATATCAAATATGTATGTATATATATGTCAAAATCTAAAATTCTTTATGGTGAAAAATAAAAATACTTTATTTTGGCTTTCTTTTTTTTGAGGTAGGGTCTCACTCTAGCCCAGGCTGACCTGGAATTCACTATGTAGTCTCAGGGTGGCCTTGAACTCACGGCAATCCTCCTACCTTTGCCTCCCAAGTGCTGGGATTAAATGTATGCGCCACCACACCTGGCTCTCTTTTGGCTTTTTGAATACATACCACATAGCTGTTATCAATAGTCATTCTACTATTAAGCAGTACACTCACCAGAACTTCTTATCTAACTATAACTTAATACCAATTAATCAATAAAGAACTTTTAAAGACTATGATTAATAAATGTTAAGCCTACAAACAGCAAAGGTACCAATAGTAAATAAGCAGAGTTACACATCTGAGAGAAGAGCATAGATACAGGTAATATATATAGTAAACATTGTCAGATAATATACAGTAAACATTGTCAAATATAATAGGTAATAGCCTACTTAGAGCTACCTATCTAGTTAAAATCATTGCACATATTATAGGCAAGTGTAAAGAATTGTATGGATGATAAATCTTCAATTTTTGTATCAAACCATTTATATTACATATCAGATTGCCAACATATATGCCTACTCTGTATTCTTGGGTTTTGAAAAAAGTTCTAGAGTGAATTCCCATAATACTATTTCCCTCTCAAATTACAGTATTTCCATTCATGGCAATCACTATTCTTCATAGGATTGTTGTAAAATTTCTGTATAAGTGATTGGTAAGTCTGGGTAAAATTTTCTTAAGAAAAATAACCTTTAAATAAGCCTCATCTACAAGATACCAAAACTGCCTTCATATTCTTTACCAGTAAATTCATGTCTTGCTGAGGATATTCAAACGATCACATAATCTTCAGTATTATCCTTCTAAGCTGAGGCGATGTCTTCTCAGGGGTCCTGCTGAAGAAGTAAGAAAAATTGACCTAGAATTTGCATAGTTCATCAGACGTGGGATAAACTCAAGGTGAAATTAGTTTGCGTTGTCAGGTGGGCTTTATTGCCACCTGTGATGAAACAAGTCATTGTAGTGCTATGTTACTAGAGACGATTGTCAAGTTTATCCAATTCCAAATCACTCAAGACCTTTGTTATTCGTCAGCTTGTAGTACAGCAGTGGAGAAAAATGTGTATTGTCAAAACAACTTTAGAGCATTTGTTTGGACTGTCTGTGCACATTCCATTGAACAGTGATGCACTGTTGCTGTCAAGGAATCGCTCTCTTCCCTCACAGCAGCTCTGTGCTGGATTTTGGATTGCTGATGGCTGCATGTACAGAGCCTCTGGGTCACATCTAGCAAGCAGCACACTCAGGAGAATCAGGAGTTCCCACTGAGCAGCCTCGAATGAGTAACGGTTTCTTTTAAAGTCATGAGTGAAATACAACCGTAAACACATTATACATAAGTGTCATAGCTTGAAGCCTTTCTATTACTATATGATGACACTGGTTTGTTTGTGATATAGACTATTTCTCTTCAATCACAATTTGAAATAACAATTTGCTAATTATGCTTTTAATGTGATTGCTCTAGTCTTTGGCCAATGTAATTTAGAACCCGAAGAGGATTTGTTGGCACAAAGTATTTACACTGCCCATTCTCATAGAACACATTCAATATTTATTTTGATCACTAAGCTAATGCATAAAGAAATCTCAGTTTTTCACAAAATGAACAGTATGTGCCTCTGTGTTCACCGCTTTTTTATTTGAAAAATAGCAATGTATGAAGTGAAAATTTAAATTGTACAGTGAAAAATGAGTCTGTTTTTCTCTCAAGACTTCCACACTACTCCCCAGAAGTCACCTTGTGCTTCTGGGCAGAATTATTCTAGGCATATACAGAAACATATGGCTGCTTCTCTCCTATACCAGTGGGGCAATGCACAGAAATAGTTCTGACATGTGCTTTATATTTAGAAAATTGTTTCTGAGTAGCATAGCAAATCTACTGCATTCGTTATAACAGATGAATACATACAGTCTTTCTTTCTATGGATATTCACATCTTATTTAACAAATTGCCTACTATGAAACACGAAAGTGCTTTATATGTCTTTTTTTCTCCATTTTAATACAACTGTGATTATATAAATAAACTTGTGTACCCACATCTGAGTGATGCACCAATATATTTGCAATTACTTCAGAGTAGATTTAGTGAGTCAAAGGGCATACAAAATTTACATTTTGGTAAATTTCTCTTTAAAGAGATTGTACCAATGAATACCACCTACCAATAATTTTCAGAAGAGTACATTTTTTCACTATCATTAATATTATATTCCTTCAATATTATTCACATATTCAATATATTCTTACCACTGCCATCCTCTCTCTGTTTAGTCTGGTCTCCCCTTATTCCTATCTGGCATTATATATCCAATTTTTAAATTTATGTTTCTTTTTATTAGTGAATAAGTTTCACAAGAAGTTTTGTCCAGTTTGTGCACTGGTTTATTTTTCAAATTGAGAGATGTGCTTAGAAATATGATAATATACTCAGTGCATGTTCCTTATATGAATGAATGAATGAATGAGTGAACAGGCTGTCTATTATAGTTCTTGAGCTCTAAGATGACAGTTTGTTGAAATAAATCTCTCAGCACTTTCTGTTGTAACTGAGATTACCTGAAAAGGAAAGTGCTGACTCTGAAATTATTTTCTGTAACCATAGAATTTCTATTTCTATTTCTTTCACATGATTTCAAAATAATAATATTTTAATAGTTTGATTTAATATACATTTTATAAAAAATAAATTTTGTATAAAATAATGGATTTTGTTATGACATTTTCATATATAATATTATATATATGGTAGTTTGATCATATTTACACCTCTCATTAACCACAGTGATCCTCTCCCACCTCCTCATGTCCTGGTGGTCCCCATCATATTCTCTACTCTATCAATTTTACAAATTCCATATGTGGAAGAACATATAAAATACTTTCACAGTATACTCAGGGACTCACATTTTGCTCAAAGAATATGATTTCCTTCTTTGTGTCAGAATAGTATTCCATTATGCACATACACCATAGATCTTTACCCATTCATCTATCAACAGAAACCTGAAATATTTCCATATGTAGTTACTGCGAATAATGCCACAATAATCATGCTCATGTTGTCATCAGTAGTGAATGCTGCCTTCATTTTCTTTGAATATATACCCAGACCAGGGATAGCTGCATCCTATAGTAGTAGTTCCACTTTTAGTGTTTTGTGGACCTTCCATACTGTTTTCTATGGTGGCTGTACTAATTTGCATTTCTATCAGTAAGGATTCTTTATGTACACATCCTCAACAAAATTTATGATCTTTTTTCTTTTCCATTGTAGTATGGTAAAGTAGAATTTCATTATAGCTTGGATTTGCATTTCTTTGATGGCTCATGACATTGAGCATTATAACAATTATATTCATTAAATTTAAACAAGTTATAATTATATTCACTTAATTATATAATTTATGTAATAATATTTATTAATTTTTACTTCTTTTGAGAAGGGGCTAATTTTATGATTTCCCCCTTTAAATATTGGATATTTTTATTTTGTTTTTATATTTCTTTATATATATGAAAATATCCCTGTGTTAATTGAATTTCTAGTAAAGGTTTTTTCCCCCATTTAGTAGTGTGTTAGTGTTTTCATCTTTGCTGTTTTTTTTTGAAGCAGTGTCTCACTCTAGCCAATACTGACCTGTAACCCATTGTTAGCCTTGAGGTTAAATCAGTCTTACTGTCTCAGCTTCCAAGTGCTGGGATTAAAGGCATGCACTAACAAACCCAACTACATTTAATAGTTTCATTTTCTTTTGAAATTGTGTCTTTTGGTGTGAAGTCATCTTTTAAACCATCTAATGTTTTTGTTTCCCATGCTTTTCCAAATTTATTCAGGAAGCCACTGTCTATATCTTGAACAGTTTACATTCTCTAATAATATCAGAGATTAAAGTTACTGATCCACAGTGAGTTGATTATTCTAGAGTGAGAGATGCGTCTAGTTTCACTCTTCTCCATGTGAATATCCAAGTTATTCCAGCGGCCTTTGTTAAATACCCTGTCCTTTAGTCTATATTTTTAGCAACTTTGTTGGGAATCAGCTGCCTGTAGATGTGCAGATTTATTTCGTGGTGTACTTTTATGTTTAACTGACTTATCTGTTTATTTTTATCCTAATAATATGCTGTTTTGTTAGGATATATTGTAGTATTTTTCAAAGCCAGATACTGGGGCAGGAGAGATTGCTTGGAATTTGAAGATGCTTGCAGAAAAGCTTGCTTTGTAGCACCCATATTAAGGCAGAGGCAGAATCCATATGTCCATAATGTGCCTATGGAAATCCAAGACGAATCTAGAAGAATCTGTAAACTCAAAGGCCAGTTGCGTGGTGGCAAAACAAGAAATATCCTGTCTCAAAAAGGTACTTCTTCAACTTTTTTAGTGTTTTTGTTTTAATTGTAGAAGTCTTTCCCTTTCTCAGTTTAGTTTTAGTTATTATTTTTCTTGGACACTATGAATTAAATTTGTTTATAATTCTTTCACAGAGAATTCATCAGTGATATTGAGAAAAACTACAGATGTTTTTGTTTGTATCCACCTTTGCTTCATTTGTTGATCAGTGCTAAGTCTGTGGGTGGAACCTTTAGTCTCTTGAAGGAGTTACATGTTCTGCAAACAAGGATAACATGACTTTTTCCTTCCTACTCAAACACACTTTATTTCTCTTGATTACTTATTTTATGTATGATTGCAAATACTATATAGAATAAGACCAATGAAAGTATATACCCTTATCTTGCTCCTAATCTTAGAAGTAATGATTTCAGGGCTGGAAAAATAGCTCATCTGTTAAGGCACTTGCCTGCAAAGCCTAATGACCCAAGTTTGATACCCCAGTACCTATGTAAAGCCAGATACACAAAGTGGTGCATACATCTGGAGTTTGTTTGCAGAGGCTGCAGGCCCTGGTGCACCATTTTCTTTGTCTCTTTTCTCTCTCTCCTTCTCTCTCTCTTTCCTTCTCTCTCTCCTTATAAATATATATTTTAAAAAGAAGTAATATTAGTAATATTTTCAGCTTCTCCATTATGCTGGCTATGTGCAAGCAGCAGTCAGTCATGGGGGGATGCTTCTGGATATTCCTACTATCATGGCTCTTGCAATCTTTCTGTGCTCTCTTCTGCAAAGTTCCATGAGCTATGGTGGGTGAGTTTTAAGTCTACTTTAGTGTTGAACTCTTAGCAGCTTCTGGATTTCTGCTTAGGAACGTTTAGAGTAAGGGATAATAATGTCCATTTACTGGTGAGTGCATCTACCCTGATGCTGCTGTAATGCACGGACATCATAACACACTGTCTGTGTCTTCCATCATCGACTAAAGATGAGTGCTTCTTCAGTTTTCCTCTATGCCTTTAGCACCAGAGTGGGACAGTGAGGCTTCTTTTATTTATGTCCGAATACCATATATAGAAAGTTTTCGTCCTTGTGCCCCAAACTCCTTTTCCCTTCCATATCTCAAATAGTCATCCTTTTAATTTCATGTACCTGCTCCAGTTCCACACATGTGAGAAAGTGTGATACTTGCCTTTGTGAGTCTAACTTTTATCTACTTCATCCAATTTGGTTTTGATGCTTTGTAACACTTTTCAAAATTGACTTCTTGATATCTCTATTGCCAATATTTCTGATAATTTCTTTTTCATATTCTACATTCATACTATGCATTGTCTGTGTAATTTCATTCATTGTTTATATAAATTTTCTTAGTTTTGTCAACATATTTTTACTAGTTGCATGTTTTCCTTGTAGTGAAGTTTTTAGTTTTTAGTTATTTATTTTATATTATTGTATACATAAAATCCTATTGTCTGAAAACAGTGAATTTTATTTCCATGGTATATACCATACTGTATTTTTTATGAAAAATGATTCAATGGTGTCTAAAGAAGTCTTCCAAAAACTGATACACAAATTGTATGAAAATCAAATTAACAGCTTTTTATAACCATAAGGTTGTCTGTCATAAGTATGACTTTGATTATCATATCTTCAGCTTGCTTTCATACTAAATATGTTGAAATAATTCTCAATGAGATGATACATTTCCAAATTTTGAGTGTTTGTAAAAATATGAAGGTAATCACCAGATCCCATACACTTGGGCCCCCAAGAAAAGATGCACTATGAGAACATCTGACAGGGAGGCTACTAAAAATAGGAACTAGGTAATCCAGAATGGTGTATATTTGTTAACCTATACTGTTCTAACTCTCCAATGGAGATTGTATTTGTATTTTTCAGGATATAGCGAGTGAGCTGTGGCCCATATAACCCTAGCAACCGACTGCATGCAGAAAGCTGAGATCTTGGCAAGAGATGAGCCAACAAAGTCATACAGTGGAGGATCCATATGGAACCCCACAGAGAATGATTGGATGAACAAGGGACCCATAGCCACAGCCATTCAACCAACACAGGATAAGCCAAATGGGTTTGTGTTTTTCAGGATACAACGAGAGAGCTGTGGCCCATCTAACTCTACCAACCAACCGTAGGCCGATGGATGAGATCCTGGCAAGAGAGGAGCCACCACAGTCATATCAGGGAGGATCCATAGGGAACTCAGCAGACAATGAATGATGAACAAGGGACCTATAACCACAGTCATTGAATCAACACAGGATAGGCCATTGAGACAGGAACCAAGGATTTTCGACACAAGGACCTCTAAGCCCGCAACATTAAAGCAGCCTTATTACTCACCCACCACAACTCAGGGAACTGAGCGGAAGAGGGGGCAGAAAGATTGTGAGAGCCGTGGTGGGGGAGACTGACCGGAGGCATGGCACCCATCAGTAACAACACACTTGGGCCAGGAAGACCGGGATGAGTACTAAGATATACAGGATCTCTTGCCACAAGGATTAATACAGACAGCCCACGGAGGAGGATATACAACTGATCAGGGATGGGGAAGGGGGGAATTGGGGAATTCGGGATAACAACGCATGGTTTGCCCACTAAATAATGTAACTCATTATGGACAATAAATATATATTTTAAAAAAAGAAAAAGAATAAACAAGAGGCAATGACAGAAAAATTATGAAGGTAATTAAAGTCTTTGAAAAGAAATTTAGTATGGGCATAGGAACAGACATGGACTAAAGAAACACAATACAGAGACTAGTAAGGGCAATAGAGTTTTAACAGACACCAAAAAGACATCATAAAGAAAATAGTCTTTTATAAATGATACTTGAATAATTTAATATCTATATTCAAAGATTAAAATTAAATACTTTTTATATTTATTTATATTTATTTTTTATTTTTAAACTTTTTTATTGGCTTAAAATTATATAAACACAACAATATGCTCAGTATCATAGGTTATTAGATAAAGTCATTGAATCCATGATAACATTCCCTTTTATGCATTAGTTATTCTCCCCCCCCCACCCATGACTCTTACATTCTATCTGCCCCCTCTTCCTCAAATTTCCCTGAGTCATAGTGGGTGAATTCAAATTTTCCATAGTTATTAGGTTTGTAAAATCTGGCAACACCCTCCAAAGGTTCACCAACCTAGCAATATTTGTCTCAATTGGCCAATAATAATCTCACTCTCAGCTGGAGACTCTGTTTGTATCTTTCAGAAGGTAACAAGTACCGAGGGTAAAGCAACTCCATCGAGGGGACCTGATGTGACAGGGGACACCCAAGCAGGAGACGATCCATGTAGATCCCTAACACAACCCCTAGGAAGTGGGATGACAAGCAAAAGAGCTATTCCACAGCAAGGCAGATAACCTACGTAACAACAATGGAGAGAGGCACCAAGTGCCCAACATTCTCCAAAATACAAATTTAAAATTAAATACTTTTGCTTTACATAATACATTGACTCAAATGGGTTGAAGAGCTAAACATAAGACCAGGAACTTCTAGAAGAAAATATAAGAGAAAAGGTCCTGCGCATTGGTTTTAACAATGATTGCTTAACTAGAGCACCCATAGCTCAGTCAACAAAGGCAAAAGTGAATAAGGGAGATGCATCAAGCTATGACATTTCTACACAGCATCAGAGATAGTCAACAACATCCAAAGGCTGCTCAAGGAGCTAGAGGAGGGAGAGAGAGCACAAGAGGAAAAGAATGTTTACTCCCAAGCCTCTTGCTCCTACAAAGGATGCATGTGCCATTTTGTGCATCTGACTTTGTGTGGGTACAGGGGAATCATACCTGTGCTATCAGGCTTTTCAAGCAAACACATTTATCCACTGAGCCATTTCTCATGCTCCCATCAATATTAATTTAAAGGGAAAATTACATATTCAGAAGAAACTTAAATTGTTGCCTAAGTACTTTTCCATTTTAATCTACAAAGTTACTCACTAGAAGATGCTTCATGTCTTGTGAGATTCCTAATGCCTCAGCACTTTTCTCATAACAATTTTCAGTTCCATGGGAGGTAACCTGAAACTAAAGTAGAGTGGCACTATTGTGGTACACATTTTATATGTTATGTTAACATTATATAAAACATGATATTGAAAACAGAAAGTGTTTTATTGTAGCTATATTCAAAATGCTCCTGCTTATTGATGGAATAGTATGAGATCTAGGAAATGGACTAAATTCAACACAAAAATATTTCACTTCTTGGGCTGAACATCTTTTTCTTTGTTCATGAAGTCCAGCAGAAGAAAATTTTATTTGACATTGTTCAGATTTGCAGCATATGTTTATAGAATATTTTGAGTAACTCAAAATTTAACAAAAGTTAATATCTTTTATTTCAAGGTTTTTAAATGGTTTCATACATTACAAAAAAGAGTGTGACTTTAGAATTAAGATAATTTAGAAAAATTAATCAGCTTTTGAAGCCTCTGTTTTGTAATATGTAAATTGGGAAACAGAGCCCTTCTTCAGATCATCCTGTTATTACCATGTTTAATAAGATTGGGCTGGGAAGAAATATAACACCATGGACAAAGTGTTTGCTACACAAATATGAGTGTCAGAATTCAGATCCCCAGAAGCCATGTAAAAAGCAGGCTTTTGGGGTGGGCATTTGTAATCCCAACCACACCTATGCATGAGTCAGGAAGTGGAAAAAGGAGAATCCACTGGAAACTTTGGAGTCAGCTCACTTGATCAAAGCTGCAGTGAACAAGAGATCCTGGTGGAGGGTGATGACCAACACCCAAAGTTGTCCTGTGACATGCACATGTGTAAGCAGGTGTCTGCAGTATCACATGGCAAACACAAACAGGACAAAAGTTAAAAAAAATAACAAAGATCAAATTTGTAAAAGTTGGATCCAAAATTTAATGCACTATTCTCAGTAATAGTGCTAATGAATGTAATTTTTTAACACTATGCCTTATGAGTGAAATCCCAAGGAAGTAGGAATATTGCATGGGAAATCAATTTCTCTGTTGGGTGAAATGGTCTTCCTCATGAAAGACCAGTCTTTTGCATACAACCACTACATATTTTCAAGTAGCTAGCAGTAAATGAGGGTTTTTTTCATAGTAGAAATGGTTTCCTATAGTACATGTGATCTTATTTCTCCTTTGTACCAACATAGTTAAATAGAGAGCTATTATTAATTCTTTGCTTTCTTTTTTTTAAAACTTTTCTCTGATGCATGGCGTGCCTTTATTATCACAAAGGAGAATGGGAAAATGGTGTGGGAAGGCAAAGACACAGACATTCCAGTAAGGGGTCAGATGTATCTCTTGACCATGTATCATTCTTGGCCTTTTGGCTAAGATCAAGTGTAGTATCTGTTCTTATCAATTTAATTCTTTGCTTTCTGACATGGTCAAACAGCCTCCACTTTGATCTGACAAGCTTCAGGTTGGATGGTCCTTTTCCCTTTGTTGTCTTCTGTCCAGCAATGTTGAGATTTGGGCATAGGAACATGGAAATAATATGGTCCATACTCTGCCTGAAAATGAACTGAACCTCAAGGTAAAATACTTTTTAGTCATTGTAAAAATAAAGGTAAGAAATTTAATGGTGAAAGACATTGAGGTACAAAAACCAAATAGAAAAAATGAGATTAGATGTGAAAGGAAAAAAATAATAGTGAAAAAAAGTTTCAGGAAAATAAAAACATGGAAATAATAAGTGTGAAAGATAACAATAGAAAACCAGCCAAGGAAACAGGGCAAAGCAACAGGGTCCTGCCAGAAGACATTTACAAAGCCATCTCTTAAAGATTCTGAACCCTATAAACAACAGCTTTATTTCATTTTTTTCTTATTTCAGCTGGGGGGCAGATGCATTTAGCAGTGACTGCAGAGTAAGTAAAATGAAATTAAAGCATTGTTAAGTGGATTCTGGGAATTATAGATTCTTAGGAAACTAATTTTGTCACAATTAAATCACTTGGTTAAAAATCTTTCTTTTATTTTCATGCAGACCAACACTACTCTGCTTAGAGTAACTTATTTCCAAATGGATGCCAGTCAGCTGACCTCAATCTGTTGGGCAAACACAGGATTTATTAAAATGATGTTTCATGTTAGAATTAAAAGGGCTAAGCATTCAAACAGTTAACCTCTGCAAACAGAGCTGCAGATAACTCAAATGTCAGTGCCAAAGGACATTACATTCATGTTGTTCTCGAATATTGACTAAGGGATCTGTCGCAGTCAGCCACAAACCACTGGGATGAATCTTCAAACCAGGCACAATTTGGGGGAGGAAAGTATTTATTGAAACTACAGATTGAGGGGAAGTTCCTTAACAGCAAAAGAGGAGGAACTCTTTCATGGGTCCAAGCGGAGAGAAAAATCCATCACCAACACCACACACAAAACAGCAAACAGGCAGGAGGGGCCAAGGAGAGAATTTCTTCCCCTTTATATAGCCTTAGGGTGGGGTCTTGCAATCCTTCCCCAGATTTAATGGCTTCCTGAGTCACTGGAATTTCCTTCCTGCACTGCCCACATAGGAAAGGATGTTTACTTCTAGCTTCTTTGAGCTTCTTACATCCTGCCCCTTGCTGAGAGGCTGCCTTCCTGTAAACATCCTCAGAGACCCACTCAAGATAAAAAGATCTAAGTTGACAACAAAACCTAACCATCACAGGGTCTAAATGTCTGAAGCTGGAAGTCATTTGACTTTTCTATTAAAAATTTTGTCTTCTGACAATTGTTTCATTCAGATTCCATACTATAGAATAGGTGTTACTGAAGAACAGACAACATGGTTGTTTTTAGAACTAAATCTCCCCTTCTTGTTTCTTGGCATGTTTAGCTTTTAGCAATCTTAGAAACTAGAACCTTAGAGTATCTTCTTTCCTTTGCTTTACTGTAACTTAATTTTATTGGGTGCCATCATTTTATAAGAAAGTTTATGTATCAGAAGAATGCTTGTAAGCCTCCATGGCTAAACTTTGCCCAAGTATAAAAAGTATACTTAATAATATAATAGCATTTGATTTTTTTCCTACTCACATAAAATAAACCTTTTTGTATTTTTTTCTGAATCCTTGGTAATTTAGAAGTTTTTTCCTTGTTGTAGTATGGTAATTAAAAAGTGGCATTTCTGATTTTTTTCAAAAAATCTTCTTAAATGCAAAAACTAGCATATTGGAAATA
Organism: Zapus hudsonius; assembly: GCA_004024765.1. NCBI lineage: Eukaryota > Metazoa > Chordata > Mammalia > Rodentia > Dipodidae > Zapus > Zapus hudsonius. The sequence goes on from PVHP010028034.1 coordinate 13,855, forward strand.
GGGCATTTCCAATTCTTCGTTGTGTGTATTTGATGTCTTTATTTTATTTATTTATTTATTTATTTATTTATTTATTTATTTATTTATTTTTTGGTTTTTTGAGGTAGGGTCTCCCTCTAGCCCAGGCTGACCTGGAATTCACTATGTAGTCTCAGGGTGGCCTTGAATTCACAGTGATCCTCCTACTTCTGCCTCCTGAGTGCTGGGATTAAAGGCGTGCGCCACCACGCCCGGCTTGATGTCTTTATTTGATTTCATTCCATGTGAACCATGCGGTAGCCGAGTCATCAGAAATCATGAGTGTTGGCTTCCTGTTCTCCTGTCTGGAATGTCAGGCAAATGCTGCTGTGCCAGGGGCTGGTGTCAACTTTCTTGACTATTAGCTTCCCAGTTTCTGTCCCATAAAGACAAGCCAATCATTGACTGCATAATTCGGGAAAAAAAACTGCATTGCCCAATTTTCCATTTTAATCTACATATAATCCTCAAATATATTTCAAGGAAAGTTTAAGAAAGATAAGTTTACACAATTTCAGCCCTTGGAGTGAGAGGAGCCCTCTAAAATGTTAACTGATATAATTCTTTTAATTCACAATATGTATCAGATTTTATTTTGTGTTTTAACTAAAGCAATTAGGATAGAAAATTTTTTTTACAGAATAAGTGATCTTCCCATAAAGAATATGAAAGCATTGTGACTGAATACTTATAACATTTTAATCTACTTGTGTTAATTTTTTTCCTAAACACTATAAATATAAGATACATCGTAATAGTTCATGTTTCTTTTAAAACTTTTTGTGTTCAAACTTTTATTTTTTAATTAATATCTTTATTAAAAATAAATATATACATTGTATGAGCGAACCTTGTGAAGGTGTCCCTGTTTCCCTCCTGTCTGTCCCCTACCCACTGATGTACTTCCTTGGTGTGCATACTAGATCTGTCCATAGGTTAGGGGGTTATGAACTACACTAGAGGAAGCCAGTTTTTCATTTTCTTTTCCCTTCCCCCTGTGTATTGTTGCTGGGGGCAGTGTCTCTGGATATTCTCCTCATCATTATCATCTCCTCCTGGGCCTGCATCTGTGCTCTTTCTTTGATATTTTCATTGCAGATTTCCCAAGTGGGGTTAAGTGAACTTGGTCTTGAGTACTCTGCCTATGTGGTCTTTTTGTGCTGTGACCTGCCCATGTCTAGATGAGAGACTGGTTTTTCCATGAGTCCTCAGCGGTTGCCCACAACATGAGTTTGCAGCTAGGATTGGTTAGGATTTGCCATTTGCTGGGTTCCTCTGATGCCAGGCAGTGCGGGGTTGCTCAAACCTTCTGCATGAGGATCAGGCTGGGAGCTGGGCCCACCAGAAGTGTGGATTGGTGGGTGGGGTGGTGAGTTCATAAGCTGGTGGGGAGCCAAAGCACAGATCCATACCCTGACCTCACCTGGGGTCATGGGGTTGGAGCGTGGCATCACCAGGAAAAAGGGCTGGTGGGTGGCCAAGGCCCAGCTTCCTACTCCAGCCTCCCTAAGAGTCTGGGGGTTGATGGACAAAGTCTTGTTTGTACAGGTTGGTCAGAAGCAAAGTCAGAGCTTGCTTACCTGGCCTGGGATGGGGGTCAGTGGGTGGGGTCTTTGGGCACATGGGCTGTCATGGAGCCAAGGCGCAGCTACCTCACTTGGCCTTGCCTGGGGTCATGGGGTTTGTGGGTGGAATCTCCATGTGCAAGGGCTGGTGGGAGGCAAAGGCCCATGTCCCCTACCTGGTCTTTCATGGGGTAAGGGGGTTAATGGCAGGGTCTCTCACAATCAAACAGGAACTTAATTATCTGGCCTGGGACTGAAATTATTTTTTAAGATAGGAAATGGAAAGATGAACTAGAATGCAGGAAATATTAAAAGGTTCTGTGTCTTCCCTGAATTAGATTTCAGTATATGCTGTAAAGTTTTTATAAGTGTCTTTGATTTAAAAGCCCCTTGGAAATTCTAACTCTAATCATTCGTATTATCAAGCAATGCTGATAAAATCACAGCAATTTATTTTTTACTCTGTACCAGCTCTGAACTGTTCTATATATTTTTCATATTTAATCTTCATAAAAGATTAATTCTGATGACCCTATTTTAGAATCAGAACACTCACATAAGAAGGTAAATATTTTGCAAAAGGTTATCTAGTCAATGTGACAGAAAAGAAATTTTGATCTATACATGTCTGACTTCACTCGTACATAGTTGCATTGAATTTATTATGCAACTGGTTACAGTAAACATTCCAAACATGTTTCTATTTTATTCTGTGTTCATTCCATGCTTGGGATTGTAGTATACCTGATGTCTATAAGCTTTCTATAACTTTATTTGTTGATAAGCATACAAAATAGTCATTTTTTAAAATTGTAGATGATTCCAAATGATTTTGTTACTGTTTTTCATAGATGATTCAAAATAGTATGGACCACATACTGGAATGCACAGTCTTTACCAAAAATATAAAAATGCATTTGACTCTATCTTTTCCCTGAGTACTACTATTGCTTCTTCCCAATGAACTTTAATTATTATATTATTTGACACTGTCAAAAGCCTCCATGCTTTCTTTCCTAATGAGCCAAGGTCATTTTCTCAATTATTTTCCATCCTCAATGGGTCATGATTTAGTAAACACCATTCATATCCCATGAAACTAAAGTAATAGGAAGCCCAAATCCCCATATGATCTAATTATATAAAATTTGTCTAGCTGTTATGCTAAATCTACCCTCTGACCTGAAGAAAACATTTCTAAGATGTTTGGTTCACTGACATTGGTAAATGAGATGCATCAAAATGCTTTACCTAATTGAGAAATGCTTCAAGGATCATGTCTAGTTAATTGATACCTCCTGGGATACATTTTCCTGTGTGAAAGAAATTCAGGATTGTAAGGTGGAGCATTTTCAAGCAAGGGATTTAAGATTAAAGAATTGCATCCGTGAATTGAGCTTCACAAACAGATGTACACCAAAATCATGATCAAAGGTTTAAACAAAAACATTTTAAAGTTTTAAGGATTTTAAAACAGAGAAATAAAATTTATTTAAGTATGTTATGCTATTGAAGAATATAGAATCTATTCTTTGAAACTAGGCTACCTGACTTTCTCTAAACCTGAAAGTATAAATATTTTAGAGCATGGATACACGTCTGCCCACTGGTTGGGGAGCTAGAAGGGTTTATTACTCCATCTTAACTGAGGAATAATTACAAAATAAAATTATTTGTAAGATATGCAACACGTTTTAACTTATGTATATATTACCACAGTTGGGCTAATTATGTTAGTGTACAAGACAATAACCAAGTCATATAAATTTTTAATATGATAAAACTGTTTTATGTATGTTTTAAAAATTGTTGAAGAGGAGCTAGGTCATACTATTCTTTTTGATAATGTAAACCCTATATACTAGGATATTAAGTTAGTAGTACTCAAATGTAATCAAATAAATATATCTTGTGTTTCATAATACGATAAACGACTATAGAAAAAGATACTTGTTCATATATATATATAAATTTGAGAAATGATAATTACAGTCTTTATTTCTATAATTGGTCATCATACAATACTCATTCCTTTTGCAAATACCTGAGCATGTCAAGGCTCTTTAATTGGTAGGGCAAAGGGTCTGAGGTATTGATAGTATTTCTTTGATGGGGGTTCTAAAGTTATTAATTGGCCTTTATCACATGGCATGGCAAGACTAAGAGAAGCCCTATGGGATCTCCTGTAGGCCTCCAGTACTCATCCTCACCTCTTTTGTGCTATAGTTATATAGTGGTCCAATTTCAGGATCAACTACACCAGCCAGCACAGTAGCCTCTCCTTTCCTTATTAATTAGAGAAGAGCCTTAGGAGATGAAATTGGTTAGGAGATAGTCTTAATTTTTAGTTTAATTTAATCATTTGTGTGTCCAGTTATAGCACGTTTCCCTTTGGAAAGATCTCTGGGACAGGAAGTAAACATTTATTCATGAGTGATTAATGGTAGTAGTGTACATACCCACTGCCTTTTATACCCCTTCGTTCCTGAACCTCTAAACCTTGTCTATGCGGGAGGTCATACCATTTATTTCATCTAATACATATGTCCTGACTCATCTGGAGAATCTTGACTTCATTGCAAGGTACTAACACCCAACTGTCATTATAGTTGGGCCTTTAAAAGAATGAGTCATTTGTTGTCAAATCATTTCCTTCAGGATGGTGAAAGCATGGAATGATTAGTGAATCTTATGAATATGGGATACTTGATGCACATCCTTAGTTGTGATTATCAGGAATCAACATCAGGAGCAATGTTGTATGAGACTGCAACAATGGATACCCTATTTATTAGGTCCATGTATTGTAGTTTTTACAAAATAATTCTGGTCAGGAAAGACAATATGATACCCAAAGTAAGAGTTCATTATAATAACAAAATGCTATCCCTTATATAACACAAATGTCAGAATCCAAGTCATCTCCTACAAGGTAGCTGAAGGACCACCCAAGTCATATTCTCATAGGAGGGACTCACTATTGGACTTTGCTACTGACAGGCTGCAGTGACAATACCTATTTTATCTCTTGTGAGTAGAATTCCATATGGCCATGTCTTTGTATAATGTCCATTCATGCCAAGATTGTCTCTTTGTTCATATGCCTACTGGGTGTTGACATAGGTGTCTAGAAAATGAGGCTAACAACTACAAATAAGTAATCCTATCCACATGATTATTAAAATTATCAGCTGAGACCATACTTTGGTGAGCATTACTATAGAAAACAAATATATTATCATTGTCCATATTTACATACATTGAATGAGCAAATAATGTACTGGTGTCCCTAGTTCCCCAATTTCCCTCTTCCCTGTCCCCAATCTGCTGGATATCCTCCTCCGTGAGCAAACTGGATCAGTCCATGGGGTAGGGGGTTATGGGTAGCCTAGGTGTCAACCTGGTTCCATCCCCCTTTGTATGTTGTTACTGAGGGGGGCCATATCTCTGGATATTCTCCTCCACTGAGGCTCTTAAAATCTTTCTGCCCCCTCTTCCACTCAGTTCCCTGAGTCATGGTGGGTGAATATTAGGGCTGCTTTATTGTTGAGGTCTTAGGGGCCTCTGTACTTCTGATTTAGGTTGCATTGAAAATCGTTGGTGTCCTGTTGTTTTTAATAAAAGGAGAACAGAGTCCTGAGGTGTGTTCTCTGGAAATGAATAACTGAAGAATGAAAAAAATAAAGGGTTTTTATACTGTAAATAAGAAAACAAATATGACTTTTGTCCATTCAAAGAGGTTTATCTTCTGACTTCTCTCAATAAATAATATGAATAAAAGACAAAATGCTAGCATTCTCATAAACTCATAACCCAATAACAAGCAAAAAAGGTCCAAGTGTTTTCAAGATCTTAGCTAAAATAAAAAATTATCATGCAATACTGCATGAACATCTAAATAAAAATAGCCTCTAAAAGGTAATGAGTTGACACTTTTGAAATAATCTCTTATAATTAAGGCTTTTATTTCTCTCATGAATTAAACTACACTAAATTATTGTGTAAACAAAAATAGTTATAGATAGTGACAAGTTTTAAATTTTGTACATAAAACTATAGAAGCAACATAACAAGCTAATCAATATTATGGAAAATTGTAAATGACAAATGTAGGTGATAAAATTTTATGATGATCTAGAGTGAGAATGTTGGAAATAAATCAATCAGCACTTATTTCCTTAACCTAAATTGTAGAAGATCAGGACACAAAGTAGATAGAATTGGATTAAGAATTAAAGCAAGGCATGAGTATGGGAAGAAACCACAGAGACATGGAGATGGTAATCCGTTGGGTATGAGTGCTGTGATGAGCTGTGTTGTATAAGTTACATGATTCTTTAGTTTGCCCATCCTATTTTTCATGTGTTCATTTTCCATTCTGATGATATCATATCTTGATTATACTTTTATCCATATGCTGAATCACTGACTTTGATTTCCAATCACCTAGGCATTAAAATGCATGGGTTTAAAACTAAATTCTCATTTATATATTCTACAGAAAAACCAACACTCTTCCAGTTCTAAAACAACTTTATTTTGATCATGGAAGTAACATAGCATAGATGCTAGGATAATCTTTCTTTCTTGATCATTCTAAATGGGCAACTGAAAGATATTTAAGACGAAAGCCTTCCAATTAGGTATTGATGGACATCTAGAGAAATATCTATAATGGCTGTTTATTTCTGGTGAAATAGATGAAATAGTATATACCGAATCTCTAACTTTAAAGAGATTGTAGTAAGGAATACATTTTATTTTTTGTTTGTGTAGTGTGAATGTGGTGTTTGTGTAGGTTACATAAAGTGTTTGTGTGTGTATATGTATGTTTGTGTGTGTAATTATGAATTTTTTTGTGTACAGATGCATGCACCCCATGTTCACATATATTGAGGCCAGAGGAGAACATAGAATGTCCTCTCCTATTATGATCCCTATGCTTTTTTTTTCCCTTGAGACAAAGTCCCTTGATGAACATGGAGCTACCATTTTTGGTCAGACCAGTGAGACCCAGCACTTCTCTTGTCTCTGCCCCCCCCCCCCTCAGAACTGGCATTACAGATGCGCATGACCACACTTGGTATTTTTTTTAATGTGTGCTATGTATCAAACAGGTATTCATGCTTTTCTACCAAGCACTCTTACCCTCTGAGCCATCCCCCCAGAATTATTACTGTGTGTGTTTGTTTGTGTGGGTATGTGTGCCAGGAATATCTAGATTTATGTGAGGGAGTCAAACCTGGGTCAGCGGGCTTTGGAAGCAAACATATTTAACCACTAAGCATTCTCCACAACCCTTAGCACTCCAGCTCTTAAAGGCATCTAGTTAGATCTATAATTTCTTCATTACTTATTCCAGATATTTACTGAGCCTCCACACTTGCCAAAATATTCTAGAACATTATACATGTGTCAGTCTATGGACAGAAAGATAGTTGACAATTAGCATATGTGATTTGGATCAAAAAGTGGAGAGACAAACAGGAATTTCAAATAAGAATGTGAGGTCTTGGCTAGAGGAGGCATTAGGATTAGAAAGTAAGCAAGATCTCAGTTTTCTTTCTTTTTTTGGTAAAATATATTGTTCAGTAGCTACAAACCTGGTTAAATATGAGCATAACAATGTTGATTCCTTGGGGTAATGTTAATCACTTTTTCTGTGTGTTGGAATACTAGCCAGTGATTTGATTCTTTTCCAAATTACAGATTGTACAAACCCTGCTGCTCCCTTCACAGTAAAACAAAGGAATGGAGCTACAATATCTTCAGTTTTTCAGTCATATAATGCATGATTGATAACTCCAATCAACATTGAAATCAAAGTACAAAACATTGCAGACCTGTCAAATGGCCCTGAAAGCAAAGATATTTACAGAGAAATGCTCAATCACCACTGGGGCAGATTGCCAGTTGCCATTATAAAACGAAATGAACAGTGGTATTTTGGCTGAAACCATGAGGGAAGATGTGGAATTGTGATGTAGTCTGCAATGAAACCCCACTTAGCTCCAGTTGGATTGGTTTGGCAACATCCCCTGTGTATGTATGGTTTAATATCCCATACCCCTCATAGCCATCTGGTCTCTACCATGAGGAAGAAGGAAATTACCAACAATTGAAATAAATGATTCATTATTTGTTGTTAGAGTTTTTTTTTTGGCTCTAATAGTTTGACCTATTTTTTTTTACTTCAAATCTCATATGTTTACTTAAAATAATTTTAGCTATGTGTTTGTATCTACAGGATACAATGAGGCTCTCTCTCTCTCTCTATCTCTCTCTCTCTCTCTTTTTTCAGTTTTCAAGGTAGGGTCTTGCTCTAACCCAGGTTGAGCTAGAATTCACTATGTAGTCTCAGGGTGGCCACAAATTCATGGTGGCCTCTACCTCCCAAGTGCTCCCAAGTGCTGGGACTAGAAGCATGTACCACAATACCCTGCTCCATCCTTTTTTAAAGAAATGGAAACTTTTTTTCTTTGAAATAGTTTATTAGTTTATGTCACATAAGGTCAAGAAAGATCCTAAAGTAACTTAGATGAAGAAATCCTACATTTCCATCAGGGTCTTTCTCAAGGATTTTTTAAATAAAATATATCATCATTGTCCATATTTACATACAATGAATGAGCAAATAATGTATTGGTATCCCTAGTTCCCCAATTTCCCTCTTTCCTGTCCCAAATCTGCTGGATATCCTCCTCTGTGAGCAAACTGGATCAGTCCATGGGGTAGGGGGTTATTGATGGCCTAGGAGTCAACCTGGTTCCACCCCCCCTTTGTATGTTGTTACTGAGGGGAGCCATTTCTCTGGATATTCTCCTCTACCAAGGCTCTTACAATCTTTCTGCCCCCTCTTCCACTCAGTTCCCTGAGTCATAGTGGGTGAATATTAGGGCTGCTTTATTGTTGAGGTCTTAGGGGCCTCTGTACTTCTGCTTTAGTTTGCGTTGAAAATCGTTGGAGAAGGGAATCCTGAGGTCTGCACGGCATGTTCTCTGGCTGCTCAGGCAGGATGGGAGTGCCCCGTGAGGTGGGGCAGGGCCAAGCCATTTCCCACTCTTCTTCTGGTCCTGGCTGGCTGCTGTGGCACCACTGGTGCTGGCCACTGGGTTGCTGGGAGCCTGATGAGGTCTGTTCTGCTACAGCTCCTAAAGAGGCTGCTGATGGCAGGGGTGGCAGCAGAGCCAGGTAGGGAGGGAGCAGGCATGCTCCAAGTGGTGATGATGGTGGCATGGTCGGCTGACCTGATAGCAGTGGAGGCATGCCCATGGGCCTGAGAACCTGCAGAAGTGTTACAGCTCTTAGAAACATGGCTTCCTATGTGTTTAGCTCATCTCTTCAGAGAGGATAATGGGCAGAGACCCGAGGGAAAGGTGTGAAAATATATTTCCCTTTATTTTAGGAGCCCCGTTGGATAAATAGAGGTATAGGAGGAGGGAGGGGAAGAAATGGGCAATGGATATTGGCAGTAATCAGCAACCTGTGAATACCTGCTTTTCATGTAGACGTGAGCTTGGTCACATATCAGATGGTGGGGACAGAGGAACTGCCACCTTCTACACAGCTGGGGTGCGAACCTGGATTCATGTGGCTTGCTTTTGGAGGGAGTTTTCCAAGGATGGAGTTGGGGAAATGCTGGGATTTCAGACCTGTTTCTCAAACACCCTCTGTCCTCCATGTCCCATTAAGCAATACCAACAGTATCCGTCTCACTGGCTTATCCTGGGTTGACTGATTGACTGTATCTTTCACGTTTTAAGATTTTCTTATTAAATGTTTGTACAAAACGTGCAAAATGCATGTTAATTTTGCTTTAAAGTTGAATGCACTGAAGCCTATTCTCACAGGACATCAAGAGAGCATGCTGGAAACCTTAGGGACACCATTCCTTCCTAGAGCCCCTCATGGCACTGGAAAGTGCTGTGAGCTGCTGATGGAAAATGATCCCTAACAGCAAGAATAGCCAGGAGAGCCTGAAAGATACAAAATCAACCAGCAAAAC
>PVHP010028035.1:0-23314 GCA_004024765.1 Zapus hudsonius
AAGAAAGAAAGAAAGAAAGAAAGAAAGAAAGAAAGAAAGAAAGAAAGAAAGAAAGAAAGAAAACTGCTTCAAAACTAGTCAAATCACAAGAGGAAGGAGAGTAACAATATATCCATACTTTCTTCTAGATAAGTACCAAAGCATAATATACAAACTGGAGATTTTCCTTCCCTGTGAAGCTCATCTTGTGCCTTCCTTCCTAGGAAGAGTTGTCCAGAGAAGCTGTGCACACCACTGTACATTATGTGAGGTGTAACAGCAGGTTCTATCCTATTTCACCACCACCAACAGACTCCCAAGAATCTGTGTATTGATTACATTACTCATTGCAGTAGTAAAATACCTTACCAGAAGCAACTCAAGGGAGGAAGTGTTTATTTCAGCTTATATTTGGTCATTGCAGTCCTATATGGAAGAAAGGTATGGTGCTAGGACCTTGAAGCAGAGATGGTCACATTATATCCACAACCAGTTAGCAGAGTCATGAATGTTTGTTCTCACCAGTTAAGCTTTCTCCTTTATATTCAGCCTAGTCCATGGAATGTTAATGCCATTATTTAATGTGGATGTTCTACCTCACTGACTTAACCTAGAAACTGCCTCACACACATGCCCAGGGATTTTTCCCTTCCCCATATTGGTTCTACATCCTGTCAGATTGACAAAATTAACTGTCATACTGGGTAATCACAGCCCCTAACTCAATGTGGGTAGCCAATAGGTACTTAATCTACTTTGTTTCATGAAAAAGAAAATGACCTACTTGACCAGGATAGAAACCAGAATTTCAGAAGCTTGAAGGCAAACAAGGACAGCATTTTTCAAATTCTTTTGATATGGACTAAGAGCTAAGCAGCCTTGTTTTCTGATAGTAGTGAACCAGAAATTAGCTCAGAGAAACATGGATGCCACTTGCTTGCTCTGACAAGACCAGAACCTGTGTCTGATCCAGTGTTGTCTAAGATGGCCACAAGCAAAAACAATTCAGCAACAGCTTTGCCTCTTCAGGAACTTTTCCTGAGCTCAGCATACCTCTGAGCTGGATGTTCCTTAGTCAGCCTTTTAAGGCCACCAACCAATCACTTCCCTCCCTTGCATACCTACATATGCATGGTTTATTCTATGATGAGGTTTATTATAATCACAAGTCTGATTCATATAAATGGGTCTGAAAGACATATTTAAGCCCCCTTTTTAGCCTTCTTGGCTCTTCTGACATCTCTTGCCCCCCCTCTTCTTTCCTTTATCAATTTTGTTTATCTCTCTTGATCTCTATGTGTGGGGGATTAGACTGGTCTCCAGCCTGGCTGGGGGAGGAGGGATAATTTCTTTTGGCTTGGGTTTTTCTTTCCCTCTCTCTCAGATAAATCTCAAATAATTCACAATATGCCTTCCTCTGAGTCCACATTTTCAATTCTTTGATAAATTGGACAAGGACCTGAATTAGTAATTCATAGGCCTGGGAGTTCTCTTACATCTTTAAAGAGATCTAATCACTCTCAGCACTCTGATCCTGCATCATTAATTATAGGGCGGAGAAGATTTCTCAGTGTTTAAAAACACGTGCTTAAAAAGCCTGCAGAATAAGGTTCAATTCTCAAGCGACCCATGTAAACTAGATGCAAAATTGACACAAGCATCTGGTATCCATTTCCAGTGGAAAGTGGCCCTGACACACACACACACACACACACACACACACACACACACACACACGGAGAGAGAGAGAAATATTTTAATATAAATATTAATTTTTAAAGTTTAATTATAATTTATAATTATTTTATATTCATTTTGTAATTTAAAATTTTAATTTAATTAATAAAGTTATAATTATTTTAATTATAATTTGTAATTTTATAATTTAGCCACATGACATTAAATTAAAAATTTCTAGGAATAATTCATATCATAGTCTTTTGTGTTTTCCCCTAGTCAATTTGTCTTTAATATTTATTCTATTGTCCTTTCAAATATAAAAAATACTATATACTTATACTTACTATTATTAATATATTAATATATTGAATATATTTCAGAACGTTTTGTATTTCCTAAACCACCCTATTAATTACATAAACTGAGTAGAAATCTATTGTAGTACTATTTTGAAATCAAAGTTTGAAGATACATTGGTAATAACAGAATCATAAAATTCATGTCCCTAGATGGGGTCAGTTAAATATATGGCCCCATAGATGCAGGATTGGATTTTTTAGTCTCCAGTGGACAGAGCTCTACTTGGGGAAAATGTGTCACTTAGGGCAGATATTGGAGTCCAGTCCTATGGTGTGTTAGGGGGCCAAATCTGAGTTCCAGCATAAAGGCATGGAGAGAGTAGTTTGAGCTCTGATGGCTCATGCTTGCTTGTGTGTGTGTTTGTTTGCTGAAGCTTTTTTACTGTTGTTTTTGTTGCTGTTTTTTTTTTTTTCTGCTTAGATCTGTGAAAATAGGCAGCATCTTTCACCATTGAAGAAAGAAGGTAGATTTTATAAGCCTGAAATAAACCCCATCTTCCCATAACCTGTGTCTGGTTAGATGTTTGGCCCATCAACAAGGAGTTAACTTCAACAATAGAACAGCATAGAATCTTATCAAATAAGTTGTTATTTATATTTCAGAGTGCCAGTCATGGTATCTGAATGATGTATACCGTGTGAATCTAAAAATGCTCAGTTAGATGATATCATTGAACACGCCACTTATTTACTGGTGGGGGAGAATAAACTAATGGAGACAAGAAGGAATGGAGGTGAAATTATGGGTGTGTTCACTCAGAAAAGCTCTGTATGGAGCTTCAGTCCAAGCTCAATATTAGCTGATTGTTTTTTTAAGAAAGTACAGAATAAGAGACAATGAACATGAATTTTAGCTATGAAAAAAAAACATGCTATTTACAGAGTATAGTAATTGTATAATGAAATTAATCTTATCATGAAAATATAAAAATCATTTCTTGTACTATATATGTACATTTGCTTTTATTTTCTATACAGAAACACACATAAGTCTATATATACAAATAGTCAAATCAATCTTGACAAAATTGCAAATATGAGGGAAATTAGAGTTTGGAGAGATGGCTCAACATTTAAAGCCTTATGCCTGAAAAACCCAATGGCCCAGAGTTCTATTCCTCAGAACCAACATACAGTCAGATGCACAACGTGGTGCATAAACCTGGAGTTTATAGTAGCAACATGCTTTCGTCTACCCATTCTCTTTCTGCTTTCTACGCACTTCATTGGCTTTGTCTGACATGATTCTGACATTTTAATCAAATTATACTTTGAAAGATATCTTGAAATACTAAAAGTTAAAAATGAAGCTCATGTGAATTTTTAGGCAGATACAATTGCCTGCTTATTCTATTTTTAAATTAATATATCCAAGGACTGAAGAGAGATCGCTGGGTCTGGAATAGAGAGGTTGATCTACACACCTGTACATTTTGAGCAAGTTATATCCTAAATACACTGAAGTAAGAGATCAAGCTAAATTCTCACAGGGTCAGAAGCCAGCAATGGATGTGATTCAGCAGTGGAAATCATAGGCTTTTAAGGTATAAGAAATGGGCTGGGATTTCTTTTCTTCTTTTTTTCTATCATTGTCTTTTCTTTCTTTCTTTATTTTTTTTGGTGACAAGGTTTCATATAGCCTCTTCCTGGCTTTTAATTCTTGATCCTCCTGCCTTTCCTCTCAGGCTGGGATTGCAGACATATTCCACTATTCCTGGCTTCTCTCTATAATTTTGCATTTCCCAATCTTAAAGTTGAAAGAAGATTTTGCTTTCTGTCAGCAATCCTAGAAACCCATAAGCACAGGAAGAGTGGTGCTGGGAACACTGACTGTGTATATCTTCAAAACTTCATTCTAAATACCCACATGTATTTCCTGTTTTATCTTTAACCTCGACTCCCCCCACTCAGAAGAAATTGTTAGATTCCTGCTCCCATGATGTGCTCATCCAGTGCCATGGTCACTATCCCACTGTATTCAAACAACTTCTGTCCCTTGACAACTTCACTTGCTGATTTACTCCTTGTTGAAGTCACCCATGCCAGGTGATAGCTGGAATGTATTGTATACTTCAATAACATTTCCAAAATCTGAGTCCATTTTGTGCTCAGATCTGTTTATTAGAAAATGTTAAATGGTAGGCTGGGGAGGTGGATTATCATGTCAGATCTCCCCAATACCCATGGAGAATTCTAGGAAAGTCTGTGGATAACTGTCACCCAAGGCTCAGTAGAGTAGACACAGGAGGTTCACTGGGTGGGTCCCCTAGTTGAAACTTAAAGAAATAGAAGTGCACCATTTTCCTTGAGAGACTCTGTCTGGGGGTAATAAGGAGGGCACCCAACCTAGTTTGGGGACTCTGCATGCATCTGACATATAGCAGCTTAGATTGTGCTTCATGAATAGTACACACACACACACACACACACACACACACACACATCAAGAAAACATTAAATTCACACCAAATCTATTTCCTCTACCTTCTACAAGTCCTGGAATGCTCATTTTTTCATTATTGTTTGCTTGTTTTGTTTTTCCAGGTAGGATCTTGATCTAGATAGACCAGGCTGACTTGGAGTTGACTATGGAGTCTCAGGCTGGCCTTGAACTCTCAGTGATTCTCCTACCTCTGCCTCTAGAATTCGGGGATTAGAGGTGTGTGCCACCACACCAAATTTGCTCTACTCATTTTTTTTTAAATTCATTCCTTGCTAATAAAACATCTTTTTTTTCCACTTGTGTTTATTTTGTTGTTTTATTTTGTGGATTTTTTTTAAAACAAAGCTCCATATACTGCATGACTGTCATTAAAACCCTGTCCCATTATACATAATTAATGCTCTCAAACTCCTGGCTTATATTTTATGAAGGGAGGGGTATGTTTCCATGAGTGTTATTAAGAAAGTGGACCATTTGAAGATTTCAGGCAAAACCAGGTGCTGAGAAGTGGACACAGAAGCCAATCTTCCACATACTGTCCATTCTCCTTGTAAAATATGCAAGTTTTTATGAAAGCCCTGGAGCCCTCATGAGGTATCATGTGCAGGAAGCAACCTTTGGCTACTGGCAGGACAGGATCTAAATCTGTCTTCCCTTGAGCTCCTTTGGCCTGTCAGGCAGGTGGGAATCACATGCTCAGATATGATGTATACATTTCTAACCCTCACTACTATTCTCTTCCAAGATCATGGCTTGCCTTCTCACTTACTTGTTAGGCATTTTGCTTATGATATTTTGCTGAATTTTAGATGTCATTGAAAACCATAATTTGTTTTGAAAATTGAAACACATTCCAGTATAAATATTACAGCAGTCCCCCAAACATAAACAAATTATAAAGCTTTTATCTTATTAGATTTATTTCAAAAGCAATATTAAGTGATCATGATAAATACATTAAAAGTACAAAGTAAAAGAACTATCTTTCATTACGATTTTAAAAAACACAATTAATTGTATTATTTCTGTTTTTATGCATTTATATCATTCCTTCATCCATGTATTTTACTTCATTTCTGGTGGACTATCAATCAACCATTTTTATATTTTGAAAATTATTTTTCAATTTTTAAATATTTTTATTTATTTGAGACAGAGAATGACTGAAAGAGACAGACAGAGAGCATGATAACGTAAGGGCCCATCAGGACCTCTGCCTCCTGAAAAGAATTCTAGATGCATGTGCCAGGTTGTGCATCTGGCTTTAGGTGAGTACTGGGTACTAGGAAATTGAACCCAAGCCATCAAACTTTATAAGCAAGCATCTTTAACCAGTGAGCTATGTCTCTAGACACCCCCTTTTTGAGTTAGGATCTCACTTTCTAAACCAGACTGACTTGGAATTCACTAACTAGTCTCAGGGTCACCTTGAACTCATGGCAATCCTCCTACCTCTACTTAATCTCTGCTGGACAAAGAGCTGCACCACCATATCTGGTCTCAACCCTATTTTTTAAAATGTCAAATGGAATGGTTAAAGTACTAATAAGCTCATTCTATGTATGCTTTATATATTAAAAAGGAGAATAATCTTTTAGGACTATTTTTTTTAACCAATTGGTTACCAGCAAGCTTTAGTTTGTTACAATTTTCCCTAATTATTCTTTCTTTAATATTAATAAATATTCATATTACTAAAGCTGAATATGGTGAATATGTAGTGTGATGTGTAACAAGTGGTATAGGAGCATGTGTGCACATGTTTTCACTAAACACAAGTGTGGTGGACAGAGGGGAGCTTCTGTTGTCCTTCTTTATCACTTAAATTCATATTTCCTTGAGATGTGGACTCTACTTCTAAGCAAAGCTACCATTCTTCATCAAGCCATTGCAATTCTCCTCTCCAGACTGTCTCTCTCACAGCTTCCCACGGATTGGAATTATACTGTGTGTGTGTGTGTGTGTGTGTGTGTGTGTGTGTGTGTGTGTGTGTGTGTGTGTGTGTGTGTGTGCAGCTGCTGCTCATTGTAGCTGCTGGAGAATGTAAGGCATCCTCTTTCATACCTCTTCCACCTGTTCTTATTTTGATCCTTGTGTCTTCCAACATTAAATTATTAAAGTTTGATGTGTATTTAAATGAGTCTGAGGCAGATGGTTCTAAGAAATTCACAGAGAAACAGACAAATATATTTAATTGTAATCCATCTTTCTCTGCCAAGTTAACAGACAATATCTGAATTACCATTGCTGGCTATGCTTTACTCTGTTCAATACCAGTCCAGGATTATTTAGAATGATGTGTGCTTGGGGGGAAGAGAGGTATATGTGAAGTGTCATAATACAAGTCAATGCATCCTCTTATTCTCCTGGGCAGACTAAAAGTCATAGACAATTAAGATCTAAGGGCAGAACTTTCAACATTTGCAATTCTAATCTCCTAACAACTTTTGCTTAATTTGAATAAATATATTTTTCCTTTTATTAAATATAATACATTCTTAAATCTCACCAGCCTTGTTGTAGAATTCTTATTTAACAATGAAGCTAAGGAGACTTACAAATAAAAATGCTTTGTTAAACACAATGGGCTGAAATAAGAGAACATTAACAAAATGGGTTCATTGAGAAGACAGAACTCACTCAAAATGGAGAGCATTGTGTTGTCTGAATTATAAATCTCAACAGAACACCTTGTGGCATTGAAGAATTTCCATCCTTCTTTACATCATAATTGACTGTCACAAGAAATAGTTTGATTTGACAGAGAAAAAAAAGTTATCCTGCTTTACATCAACAATTTTCTCCATCCAATGCAGGAATCCCACACAGTTCCTTGCTATGATAAGTCACTTCTCATCTGCATAGGAAGAGAGACTATTGAGCTGAGGATCTTTCTCTTAAGACCAAATTTATAACAAGCTCTAGGCATGCTTTTAAATTTTTAACATGAAGAAAAATTTCAGATACATAACAAACTCCGTATTTAGCATCTTTATACACACACACACACTACACACACACACACACACACACACACACACACACACACACATATATATATATATATATATATATATATATATATATATATATATATATGGGTAAGAAATTATGACTGTATCTTTAGTCCCTTGTAGAATTCCTTCCTATATTTCACTATTCAGCTACATTCAATTGACTCAAATTAAAATTTAAAACTGATGTGCCTAATGATCATTTTCAGGGATATGTACAGGTAGATTCTTAATTGTGAGAGAATGATAATAAATTAGCAAAGTTATAGCTGGAGTAATGGCTCAGAAATTGAAGTGCTTGTCATATAAGTGTGAGACCTGAGATTGGATCCCCAAAACGCTTGATAATGCAGGATAGGCATGGTGGATGGCCTGTTAGTTCAGCTCTTGAGAGGTGGAAATGGACACAAGGGGTATCCTGGGCCAGATGGCGAGCTAGCAAACTGGCAAACTCTGGGTCTAAGCAAGAAGTCCTACCTCAGTAAATAAAGTGTACATCAATGAAGAAGTCACCTCATGTCAGCCTCTGAACTCCATAGGCAAGTGAGTGAGTGTGTGCACACATGCATATACATACTCATGTGCATGCACACACAAAGGCATACAAAATTAACATTAAAAATCATAAACTTGTGAATTATCTACATTTGAAAAAGTGGAGCTACAAATATACCTAATGGCTACATGTGATAATTACCTCCAAACAAGAAACAGCAGCACATCTGTATTTGATGCTCATTTCCAATTTCAAACAAGCCCGGGAAAAAAGGTGAAAAATTAGATCATAACCACAAGATGAATTGTGTATTTTCGACTTTTATTTTCACCTGTCATTATGGAATCAATCATCTGATTCATTTCTTAGCTATCTGATGTATTCTTGGGCATTTGATAACCTTTGGCCCATAAATAATACAGGACTAATATGGACTGTCCATCATTCATTCTGGTCCACAACTGCTATCTTCCCTTGAAACTCCTTCTGAAATTGAGCTACTTTTTGATGTACCTTAACCATCGTGACAGCCAGAGAGCCAGGCCTACTGTTCTTCTATCTCATAGATTTACAGTCCAGTACAGGAGATGTTTCTAGGAATCTTCACTCTCAGGAATGGTGGATCCCCTTCTCCTTAATAAATAAAATACATAGCTAAATAATATTTTGGAGAACATGAACATAATTTATTCCAGACAGCTGAGAACATTACAATTTTAGTAATCCTCGAATGAAACTAGCATTGCAGATTTTGATCCATACTATTAAACTATGCTAAAACATTTTTCCTGCACTCATTAGGCTCTAGTGTGAGGATATGTCACACCATTATGTGAGAACCACAGAATCCTAGAGCTTTATATTGCAAATTCCAACTTCACTTCCGAGCCTTGAATAAAAACAAACAAAAAGTCCCCAACAAACTCTTGTTTTTGTTGTTGTTGTTGTTGGACAAAATGGCAAAAGGGCATGCCTTAAAAAAAGTCAGTTCATGGGCTGGTGATATTGCTAAGTGGTTATGGCCCTGCTTGAAAAGCCTGTGAGCCTGAAATCAATTCCCCAGCAGCCACATAAAGCCAGATACAAAGTGGCAATTGTATATTTAATCACAATGTGCCTATGACAATGGTAGGTGGAGCCAAGAGAGAACAAATCCTATGGACCAGTTAGACTGGCATCCACTCCATTGCAGCGGCAAAGGCGGTGGAAGAAAAGCAGGTGCCCTGTGTCCTCTGTCCTCCATGTGTGTGCACATCCCCCAGTGTGCCCAACACAACAGGGGTTCCCACTCTCACCAATGCTCTTCAACATAGTCTTTGAAGTCCTAGGCAAAACAATAAGACAGGAGAGACATAAAAGTGATACAAATTGGAAAGGAAGAATTGAAACTATCCCTCTTTGCAGATGACATGATACTTTACATAACAGACTAGAATAATAGTATCAGTAACCTCCTGAAGGTGACAAATTCCTTCAGCAAAGTAGCAAGATACAAAATAAACACACAAAAATTAGTAGTCTTAATGTAGGCCAATGACATGCATACAGAGAAGGCATTAGTGAAACAGTTCCATTTTCAATAGCCACAAATAAAATAAAATACCTTGAAATAACACTAACCAAGGAGGTGAAAGACTTGTATAATGAAAACATAAAAATTCTCAAGAAGGAAGTTGAAGATGACATGAAAATACAGACAGACCTCCCATGTTTCTGGATGGGTAGAATCAATATTGTGAAAATGTCAATATTTATAAAAAGATATTTCATATTGCTTACATAAAAGTATATGCCATTTTTAATGTAGACCACTGTAAGAGGAAAGTTTACAAGACCCTGGAGAAGATTCAATGTCTTTCTATAATATTAATATTCTAATGAAACTAGTAGTACCCTGTTTCTCATTCTTTATATCACCCAGTAATATTTTAATGGTTTTGTATATTTAAAATTATTTTAGTTCTTTCATTTCTATAGATCCCAAGTATCATATATATTTTTTAAGTAAAATTGTCTCATTTATGTTATACAAAAAGAGGTGGTGTACTTTAAAATAAACATTAAAAAACTTATTTCAAGAAATGGACAGTATATTAAGTTCGGGAAAGCAATAAAGCTAATGTTGGTCCTTACCACTTAATCCTTTACTAATATTTGTAGACTTTAAAGAGGAAACAGTAATGTAACCTGTGTCATCAATCTTAAATAAAATTAGACTCTGTTGCCTATGAATGAGATCATTATCTGTTTTGTATTCATTCACTCAAGAGATTAATCCTCAGGTCCCTCACTATATTTTTCAAGTTTAAATATGTATTTGTGAGGCAACACTCATTAGAGCAGGCTCTACTTATACTCAGAGTCATCCTATATGTGTGTATATTTTGCTGCAATTTTATACAAGATCTAGAAAAATAACCTTTGAAACAATAGGTGTTTTAAACTGTACAAATATGCTACTGTCTGGATTCATACATTTTCCCATCTACTATAATACCAAATACATTGTTCCTCTTTTCACCTTTTCCTACTAACATTTGTGGTGGTTTGAATCTGATGTACCCATAAACTCATATATTTTGAATGCTTAGTCAACATCATTTGGGCAATTTGGGAGGTGGAGACTTGCTGGAGGAGGGAGTTTGTTGAGGGACAGGCTTTGGGGTGTTAGAGCCAGCTCCCCTTTGCCAGAGCTGAGCTCACTCTCTTCATTTCTTCTACCTGCTGTGGCAGAAGTGATGCCCAACCTTTGCTTTACCTGCCATCTATAAGTTTCCCCTCACGACTGTAAACCAAAACAGTTTCCTTCCATGAGCTGTGTTTTTGATAGGATGCTTTGTCTTCACAATGGGATGGTTACTATAACATTATTGATTCAAAGAAAGAAAAAAAAAAAAAACAGAAGCCAATGTGTGTTTTTTCTCCTGCTAGTTACCTCTGAGTAAGCCCAGGTTTGAGTGTGCCAATGCCCCTCTTCCTCTTCGCTTTTATTGTGTTAAGAACTATTTCCTACTACAGACTATTTTCACACAACACCAAGATACCCTCTTGGATCCAGAATGGTAAACAGTTCCTGGGTGGTAGCATGTATAGTGCTGGAAGGTGTTCCATGAGCTGCCAGGGTAAAATGGCCAATGGTAGTCAGAGAAAGCAGAGATCACTGATATACAACACTGGCCGATGTTGCATGGATGCCGAGGACACTTCTATAGGGCAGAGACCAGCAAGCTAAGAAGTGCTCATCTGTGCAATAGTGGTACTATATCTAGGTGGGTAATCAAAGGTTTCCTAATTGGCTAAGAGATCTGCTCAATGGCAAAGAACCCTTTCCTGGCACTGGGATCCATGGAAAACTCTTATAAGGACCAAGAACATGGGCCCCATGAGAAAACCTCCACTAACCAGAGATCTACAGAGAAGCTACATATATTACAACCTTTCCAAAGTACGGGTTGTGTTTTTAAACCTATACTGATCTCACCATGTTAGAGATTCTGATTATATTTTTCACAAGTCTGAGAGAACTGTGGAAAACCCAATTCCACCAACAGGACATGGTATGATAGCTGACACCCAGGCAGGAAATGAACCACCCTTAATTTATCATATAGAACCCAAACAAAACCTTTGAAGAAGTGGTGAGATGAGCAAGGGAGCTACCTCCACAACAAGTCAGATAAACTATGAAAGATAATGGAGACAGATACCGAAGATACCCCACACAGTCCAAAGCAGAAATCCAGAGAGACTTAATATCTCAACAGTACAGCAGACTTAAAACTCACCCACCGTGATGCAGTGAACTTTATGGAAGAGGGGGCAGAAAGAATGTAAGATCCATGGTGGGGGAGAATATCCGGAGACATTACTGCCCACAACAACACACACAAAGAAAAAAAAACTGGCTATTTTTTTGTGCATTTCATAACCCCCTATCCCATGGACTGGTCCAGCAATCCCACTGAGGAGGGCCCTGAGCTGTTAGGAGTAGGTAGGAGGGAAATAGGGTTACCATCACAAGACTTGCACACATACAATGTATCTAATTATTAACAATTAATATGTTTAATGAAAAGAAAATCTAATTCTGTGACCTAAATTCTATCTTTCATACCTGTTCAAGGACAAATCTCTAAGAAATGCTGTCCCTCTTTTGTGCATAAATATTACCTTCCTGTGCAAAGTATTACTATGACTATGTAAACATGCCCAAATATACTTCAATGTGGGCAGAGTTGCACAGTTCAGTGGATAATGCATCCATTGCAATCCTGAGGACCAAATCCCCAGCCCCCATGAAAAGCTGGGCACAGTAACATTACCCCTGTATTCCCAGTGGTCCTACAGCACAATGTGATTAGAGAGAGGGGAATCTTCTGAACCAGCCAACCAGTTATACTCAGTGAAGAACAAGAGATCCTGTTTCAAACAATATGGATCGTGAGAACTGACACCCTGAGGTACATCTGATCTCCCCATACAAGCTGTAAGACTCCTACGTTATCATTCTCTTTCTCTCTCTGGCTTTTTCTGTCTGTCTGTCTCTCTCCCTTTCTCCTCCCTCTCTTCATCTCTCTCTCTCTCTCTCACATACACATACACACAATTAAAATTTCAAAAATAATAAACCTATGTTCTATTCTTCCACCTCTATCTTCAATGGGAGCTACTAAGCTTTCCTATCTATTGTTTCTCTCTTCACCAGTTTCCTTAAAGATGTGTTTCTAATTGCTCTTGTCACCCTTCATTCTTTAGTTTTATTTTAATCAAGTTCCTTTCCTACTTCTTAGAAACACAAGGACAATGGTCTCATATCTCTGCTACCTTAATCAATACTCTTTTCTTCAAGTTGCTCCCTGATACAGTGCCAGCAATAACATACAGCTGCTCTCTCTTGGATACACAGTCTTAGATTTTGAGGCTGGACCTTTCATCCAGTCTTCACAGACTTCTTTTATGTGAGATGCATGTACTTAACTGGATGTTTAACATTTCACTTGGATATCTCATAGGATTCAGAAACATAATACACACATACATACATAAAAGTGATCAATTTTATCAACCAATTGTTTGGTAAAAGACTAGTGTGGGTACTGTTAAGGTTTTTTTTTAGATGTAATAGTTAAATGAGAATAGCTTTTAGTATAAGAAATTGCCCTTCTAGTGTGTTGTGAGCCCATCTAATTATGCAAAGGCCATAATAACAATGACTGGGTTTCTCTGAAGAATATATAATTCGAACTACACATCACCTTTGGACTCAAGACTAAATCACACACTCTTGCCATGATGTGTCTCCCATACTCCAGGAGTCCTTGAGACAATTTTATAGTCTATGTATTTATCTCTGGAGAAAACTAACATACATAAAAAGAACAAGTTATTTACATAAACTTGTTCTTCCTAAAATTTCCACATGTAAGTCGCTAAGGTGGACTTTGTTTTTTAAGTTAGCTTGTCTCTCCCAAAATACACAAACAAAAAGAGAGAGGGAAGGAGAGAAGAAAACTACCCTTGACTGAAGACTGGTTCTCATCCATTTGGGGAAGGTTATCCTCTTTGACCAAGCCCCCAACTTCCTGAGGGACTCACATGGATTGGTGAGGGAGGAGGAAACATACCACACCAGTCAGAGAAGCCCAATCTATTGTGCCAATCAATGGCTGTGACAGATGTCATGGCCAGATCACCCTCACATTCATCTCCTTTACCTTGGACATGATTTAGACTGTGACCATTTGTCCTCACATTAACTCACCTTAACTCTCTAAAGCACAGATAGCATACTTTCAAAGCCAACATCACATATGTTCTAGGAAAATAAGTTTTTTTTCACTAGGGTAAGAAGGTATATTATAACAGCATTTGAAAGTTCTGGTCAACACATGTGACAAGAGACACAGAATTAGATAATATTCAAAATAGCAGTATAAAATATACTGGTGGTTTCAGCACACACCTCTAAACTACAGATAATGCAATTATAAATTAGTATAGAATACAATAAACAACACTCAGAAGAAATGGAACTACCACATAGGGTTTAGTCCTTTCAGAAGGTGCATCTCAGTTTTTCCTCTACCTGCTATGATTAGACTCAGCCAATACCTCAGTGTTGTTAATCTAGTTGTTCCAGATACCCACAGAGGAAGTTACTGGTTTATAGCTATTTTTGACTAAACAGAGAATGTAACGTATACAAGCAAATGATCACAATGGAAGGATGAACACCCTGATTAACCCTCTTCTGAAATCCAAAAGCACACTGTATATCTGAGAACGAAGAGTGACTATAATATTTTATCAATCTTGAACCAGTTCTGTTACCTGCATGACTAGACTCAGAAAACATATTTACTTGTCAGCCTCTGGGTATGCCATTCATGGCAACATATTCTGTAGTGAAATCAAGTTGAAAATAGAAAAATATATTTTCAGTTTCGGAAGAATGCCTATCCTAATTTGTTAATACACACGGAAGATAAACACAAATAACTTTGCTTCTACTCTTTTGCAGACTCAAGCATATAATTGTTACTTTTCAAGTTATTCCAAAGTAATGTTTAATTCTACAGTTGAAAATATAATAGTAAAAACTAAGGAAGAAATCCATATTAATAAATATATTATATAACTTAGAAATCATAAATATTTGAAAATATCAGTACTTTTTTTACTTATTTCCAACTAGGTAGAACCTAGAATCACCTAAAAATAACTCTGGATACACCAATGAGGGATTTTCTTGATTAGATTAATTAAGGTAGGAAAGACACCCTTTAACTCTGGGTGGTACTGTTCAATAGAATGGGGTTCTAGACTATATAAAAAGAAGAGAGTTGATTGAGCACCAGCATTCATCATCCTCTGCTTCCTTATTCTGGACTCAATTTGATCAAATGCCTCAAAATCCTGCAGCCATTCCTTCCCTGCCATGATGGACTGTAACCTTGAACTATAAATCAAAATAAGTCCTCTCTCCCTTAAGTTCTTCTGGTCAGGTATTTTGTCAAAGGTAGAAGAAAACTAACTAGTAAATGGATTGAGACTCTTTTCAAACATGACCAATGAAATAAAAAAAATGGATGCATACCTCATCTCACAATATCAAGTACTCAGAGGGACTCAATATTATTCCGATTTACTTGTACCTTCATGTTAAGAGCTTGACTTCCACAAATGTATATGCCAACTCCACTTAAGGCAGGCATGCAAATATGTTAGGTAAATGGAAAGGGCAAAGGCAAGGAAGGCCCTTATTTCATGCATTAGCAGAAAATTAAAGGAAGGTCATACATTTGAGAAGTGCAGTCTATAGAAGTCTTGCTAACGGAAGGTGCAATTAAGTTTCTGGACCTGTGCACTTGGCAAGCTTTCATCTATTTGAGTTTTGGCATTCAGCCCTTAATGGACCTTTTAATTAATGCAGACCTTGTTATTTCCCATTGCACTTTTCCAGGGATGATCTGCCCAAGGATAAGGTTCAGATTAACTCTTTAGAAACTATTATTGAAAGAGGAATATGTCATATGGGCAATGATGTCTGTGTAGAGAGAGAAGGAACTTCTTCTGTAAACATCAGGCCTAAAATAATGTCGGGAACTTTCCTGAATTAAATAATGATAAACAGTAATACTGACCAATGCACAGCCAGATAAACCAATGTTGTTCATAATGGAAGCCTGAGGAGATGGCTCATTAGGCAAAGGAATTAGTCCCAAAATCCTGTCCACCAAATTCAGCTCCCAAGGACCCACATAAAGACCTATGCAGTGTATTTAATCCAATCCAAACATGCCTATGACCTTGAGAGCAGAGTCAGGAGAATCCCAAAGCTCATGGGTCAGTGCATCTTGCTTTCCAAGTATCAAACAACAAGAGAGAACCTTGAGAGAACAGGATTTGAGACTGTGGACATGCAACAAGGCAGGCATGAGAAATGCTGAGGCCTGTCCCTGTCTAAGGAACTGTGGCCTCTCCGTGTGGATCTAGATAACCTGAACCAACTCTAACTCTGTGCATCCAAGCCTCTTCTTGCAGCTGCAGTTACATTTTGAATTTTTTTCTTGGGAAATCTTCAGTTTATGTTTTATATATGTCTCAGTCCAAACTCTTGAAAACCTTAGAATATTCTTTTTCCCCTTTTGTTTGGACATTACGAAAGATATTAAATATCTAGGGTAAGCTAACTTCTTTAGGTACATTTCAGCAGTGTCAGGTACCACATGATATATATTAATTTTCTTTGATGTTAAATGCTTACAAGTCTCAAAAAATGACATAAAGGCTTATGCTTTAGCCAGGCATCATGGCACATGCCTTTAATCCTAGGTCTTGGGAGGCAAAGGGATGAAGGTCCATGTGAGTTCCAGGCCAGCCTGGGCTAGAGTGAGACCCTGCCTCAATAAAAGAAAAAAAGGTTTATGCTTTAGAAATGGAAGTTTATAAAAAAAGCAAACTCCTCTCTGATATGTACTACAAAACATGCTAAGTATTCATCTCAGTGACATTAATATTCCTCTACTATTAGGAAATTAAATATTAGCATGAAGGGTACAACTAGACTGGATAGACCATGGAACTGATGATGGTAGAATTTGACATGTATACCTTTGATTGTGATAATTTTATCTTGTAAGGAGAAAGAGAGAGATGAAGAAAAGGGGAGAGAGAGAAAGAGAGAAGAAAAGAGAGAATTAGTACAACAGGATGTCTTGCCTCTGCAATCTCCAGATGCATGCATACATGCACTACTTTGTGCATCTGGCTTCACATGGCTACTAGGGAATCAAACCAAGGCCAGAAGAATTTGCAAGCAAGTGCTTTTAACCAGAGCCTTGCTCCCAGCCCATGATACACATCTTGACATGTTGCTTCACTCCACTTCGAATGCATTTATTCATATCTGAATATGAATTCACAGCAGGTTGGGGACAGGGAGGAGGGAAATGGGGGTACCATCACGTAATTTGCTCATATAATGTATCTAATTAATGACAATAAATGTTAATTTAAAAAAAGTGTGGATGGCACCTAAGGAATGATTCCTGAGGTTGTCCTATGGCTTTCTCATTGAGTAATACAGAACAGTACTGCTTGGTGAACACACACTCACACACACACACACACACAAACACACACACACACACACACACACACACACACACACGGAATGAAACACTGTGGAATAATAACTGGCCATTGCCCACTACAGTATGCTTTGATGTAAGAGATTTTTGGCCTTCTCTGATCTAATTAGCTGCATTCGGGACAGGAGGATCTGATGTTCAAGCTTAGTGAGTCCCTCCAAAGTGGGATGGAGTCATAACTCTAAGAGACACAGTTTGGAAGTGGGGAAATTACCTGTTATTGAACACTTGCTATTTTAAGTAAAATTAGAGGTTTAACATAAAGAAAAATAAACATCAACTGCAAATCCCTCCATTGTTCCTCAGTAGAAAAGGAACTGAAGTGAACCCTCTAGTATGGTAGTGTAAGCACTTTCTGTTTTCAGATTGAATGAGTGGTCTTATCTTTGCTATTGTGGTTTAATTGCAAAACGTGTCCAACAGGTTTATGTGTTTGAACACTTGCTCCCAAATTGGTAGCACTGTATAGGCAAGTTGTTGCTGTTATTCCAGGAGCTTCTTAAAATTTTCGTACAAAAAGCTTAGCTCTCCAACCCTGGCATAAGGGCTGTGGCTCAGTGCTAGAGCCAATATATACCCTGTGTGCACAAGGATGTAAATTGTGTTGGATTAACAGAACTACAAGAAAAACAACAAAAAAGAAAAAAAAAACATGAAATGACAGTTTAGTCCCAGAGACTCTTGTCTTTGACAGAAAATAGTTAACCATTCAGTTCATCAAATACACCCAATTATTATATGAAAGTACTGTGGCTCAGCTGGTAGCATGTTTGCAGAGCATACACAATGCCCTGTGTTCCATCCTCACTGATGATCTGGTGTGGAGCTCCATGCCTGTAATCACGGGAGGAGACAGTAAGATCAAAAGTTCGAAATCATCCTTGATTACATATTGTTTGTGGCCAGCTGGGCTACATGAGACCCTGACTCAATACATGTTTTAAAAAATCTTGACTATCTTTATTTAATTTATCTCTAAATATTTTCTTTTTCTTTTGGAATGGCTAGTAATTTTTACTTAATTTTGTAAGCCTCAAATAAAAGGCATAGGCAGTAACTTTGATTAGTCAATAAAGAGCAATTGTACCAACCCACTGGTAATTAATATACTAAACAGAGTTATATTTAGAGAAAATAGACATTTATACAAAATTATAAAATGCTTGTAATAATAACAAGTGTATTTTAAGGAAAGCACAAACATTTTAAATTATAGAGCCAGTGAAAGCATTAAAATTTTATATGAATGCGTGTACATGCATGTCCATAAACATATGGGTACACTAAAGATAATAGGTTGATGTCAGGTTCCTTCCTGGATCATGTTACACTTTGCTTAGTGAAGCAGGGTGTCATGCTTGAACCTGGATCTCACCCACTTGGGAGTCTAACTGATGAGCTTGTCTGAGGGATACCCTACCTCTGTCTCCAAAACACTTGGGTTGCAGGTGACCACCACACTTCCCTGGCAAATATGTGTGGAGGCTGGGGACCTACAATTGGTTCTTTAACACTTGAACATTGGATAAACGCATTGTATTCATTGTGACACACAGCCCCCATTTCCAAAGTGTTTCTTTTTAAATCATATTACAAAACCTTACAGACATCTCAAATGTGCAAATCTTTATTCAAGAGACAACTAAGGATCTCTGAAGTAACTGTGTTCCTTTGCCATTGTGAGAATATACTCACATTTTTCTCTAATTGACAAGTTATTTGACATTTTAGCAACCAACATTTAAAATGCAATACAATAGTATGTTCTAGGTAGATTTTCTTTTGCATAAATTGTCTTTGAGATTCAAACCTGGTGAGAGTTTCAAAAATTACATATAGTTAAAACAAAAGGAGGCAATGTAAGACACAAAATGGGAGAGAAATTAATTTATTTTATATGAGACTATTAACACAATAATCAATATGAAAATGTGTCCTATTATTAATTTTGACATGACTGGTTTAAGATAAATGTTGCCTCAATTTCCCGAGTGGTTGTGTATCATAATACTTACTTATACTGTGTGATCATTTTGACACATTTGGAATATGATAGCATTATAGAAAAGTGTATGTATGTTCATATATGAGAGAAACAAACATTTCAATAGAAGAGGTAAGCATTCATATAGACTGTGAGATAATTCCATTAGTAAAGTGCTTGCTATGTGAGCATGGAGGGCCAAGTCTGCAATTCCCCCAGCACACATGTAGATGCTGTGTACCTATAATCTCAGCAATGGGGAGGCATAGATAGGCAGGTACTTAGAGCTCAGTGGCCAACAAGTCTAGCCTAAGAGATGAACTTCAGGTCAATGAGAAACACTATCTCAAAAAAAGTATATGGTGTAACTGAGGATGACACCTGAGGTCATCTACTAGTCTCTACATTCATTTGCCTAAACTCATAACAACATAGATACACATGCACATGCCCCAAGCCCCCAGCATAACAAAAAAGAGATTAAAATGTTAAATTGATTAGAGATCAGTATGAAAGGCAGCATCGACTTATGCATTTCTGAATTATATATGTATTCAATGAGTTTTAAAATTATATATGTATCCCATCATTCATATATAATCTTTAAAGAGGAGGTTCTGGAAAAGAAAACAACCCTCCTAAGGAAAAGTTCAAAATAGAGGAGCTTCTAGAGAAATTAACCTAGAAAAGTTGTTTGATATAGTCTTTAAAGAAACAAACAAATGAAAAAAATTACGAATGAAATGAACAGGACACTACTTTCAATTAAACAGTAAAGTGTAATGCCACAGACAGAGAACTTGCAAGTATGACAAAAATATCAGTTTTGAAAGTTCAGACCAGATGCAGTGCTCTGTATGCTTCCTTCAACTTTCTCTTTCTTGCAACTGTTTGTGGAGACATTTCAGGATACAATGTGCATTGCTGGGTCCATATGCATGCAAGGCAAGCATCTACCCAATGAGCCATCTCCTGGCCCCAACATGGGGGCATGTTTGTGTGACTTCTTGCCTCATTGTTTTTGAGCTTAATCATGTTGTTACATATTTCAGCTGCACGGGATTCCATACTGCTATTGTTCACATTCTGCAGTATATGCACCCATTTGCTGAAAAAAAAATGAACCTTTAGTTCCTAGTTTGGGGTTCTTACAAATAATTACATTTCAGCATTTTATTTTATTTCACTTTTCATAAGCACTTATTTTGGGGGGTCAAGAAAGATACCAGGGAATAAAATGCCATGCCAAGTGCTAATATGCCATACGACTTTTGAAGAAACTCATTTTATAGTAGACAATTTATGTAACTTTTTTCATTAATTGACAATATTTATACATATTTATAACATATTTTGATCATCATTTTCTCTGACTACTTTCCCTCTCCTCTCGGTTCCCCTTCCACCTAATCCTTCCTTCTTGTCAACTTGCCCTTCTTCTAATTCGATCTTTTCCTCTCCCCCTGTGTATTTATGTGACCCACTGAGTTTAATTAGGTTTACTTGCATGAGCACGGTGGGAGCTTATTTACCAGAGCAAGTGCAACTTACAAGTTATTACATGACTTCAGAAAATCTCTCTCACTCCTTCAGAAACTGTTAACTAACAATAACTCCTCAGCAAGTGACAGGAGCCTCATACTCTCCTCCGTCATCCCTGGACAGAATGTTGATGGCTCCAATACTGAGCAGGTCTTGCGCAAGTAATGACTCTTGTTTTAAGATCAGGAATGAAATGACCATATTATGTCCCAAAGTTGACAAAAATCTTAAGTTATTCTCTAAATGTAGTGACTTGATTGATTTAGCTGTGCAGACAGGTGTCACCTTCTACCTCACAGCAGGTGTCTCTCCAGATGGTTGGAAGAGGAAGACTTCTCAAAGTTCAACAGGGCTTAAGCATCCCCCCTTCATGATGTGCATAGCCTCAATACCTCTTGTAATGTCAAACTGTTACATTGACTATTGTAATCTATTATGGATAAAACTTTGTATGACCTTACAAGAAGGAAGTTGTGTTTTATCATTCATAAATCATCTTTGGTGAAATGATTTCAGAAATTTTAAGCTTCTGTTTGCTGTCTACGAATTTAACATTTTGCTTGTGTCTCTAGATGTATCTTTTCTTTCTTAAATTAGTTTTAGGCATTTCTATCTTTCACATGTTTATCTACTTTATCCAGATTATTACAATTTAGAAATCAAATGATAAGTAATACTCTCTTTTAGTCTTTTTAAAATTTTCTGAAATGTCTATAAGACCCCCTTTCTTTAAGTTTTTAGGTAATTCTATTTCTTAGTCTCTTTAGTGAGACTTTTAGTGAGAAATTTTAATGTATATTGTCCTTTAAAATAGGACAAATATATTCAGCAGTTGTGTATTTATTTTCATTTTTTTTTGAAATATGGTCTCGATATGTAACTGAGGATGGCCTCATAATCCCCCTGCCTCAAATACCCACATACTGGGTTTAGAGGTGAGTACAACAATATCTGCCTCTCTTTTCGTACATTTTTGTCCTCAGAATACATTTATTTCTAATTACACTGAATATTATTTTTGTCTGTTTTTAATTTCTTAGTGGAATCTGAATATTGATGTAAAGCTATCTATCATTTCTTTTATATATATATATATATATATATATATATTTACTGACCATAATGAGTTACATTATTTAGTGGGCAAACAATGTGTTGTTATCCCCAATTCCCCAATGCCCCCCCTCCCCATCCCCAATCAGCTGGATATCCTCTTCCGTGGGTCGTCTGGATCAGTCCTTGTGGCAGGGGACCATGGATAGCCTAGTACTCAGCCTGGTTCTCCTGGCCCAAGTGTGTTGTTACTTAGGGTTGCCAAGTCTCTGATATCCTCCCCCACAATGGCTCTCACAATCTTTCTGCCCCCTCTTCCCCTCAGTTCCCTGAGTCATGGTGGTATTAAGGTGGGTCAGTATTAAGGCTGCTTTAATGCTTTGTTCAAGCTATCATTTCTAAGTAGGAATTTAGCTTGCATTCCAGAATTTTGACATTTCATGTGTCCAATTTAATTCATGTCAATGTTTTACCTAATATCCCTCTTGAGAGCATCAAGAAAAGAACTTAGAAACTATGACTTAAATTTTAAATCTTGTTACTTTACAAAATATTCATGTGTTGTTGATCTGAATATAATTCTTTTGGAGTAAGATATTTCTGAGGTTTTTGGTTTCTTTAAAGATATTGACTGTCTTTGCACTGTCTTGAATATGACATTTATTGAGAAAGTTATACAAGTCTTTCAAATCTTTACCTTCTTAAACTCTTCTTATCTTTTTAAAAATTGTGGTAAGAGTATTAAAACCTGGTTGAAATGGCTACGCTTCTCTCTTCTCAGATTATTGCCTAATGAATATTAAAACTTTAGGGTTAAGTGCATTACTACTTATTATAGAGGCCTTACGTTTGAACTTTATTTTCATTTAATAGATTCTTCTTCATAACAGACCATGCTCTTGGCTTTAAAATATATTTTTGTCAATTTTAATTTAACCATTCTACCTCTTATAGCTATTGAGTACATGGCATAGATTTCTAAATCCATTTACTTAATAGCTCTTTGTATCATTCAATCTTAAGTGAGTCTTACTATTTGTAGAGAACATAAGCTGTTATTTCTTTTTATTTTTTTGTTAATCCACTTCAATGACTTCTGCTCTCTGAATAGAATGCTTATCACTCATATACACTCAGTACTGATAGGGATGGATTTAGGTAGGTCATTTTGCGTTTTCCTAGTAGATTATTTTCTTTGTTGCTGTGAAAAAAGCTACCTGGAAAAAAAGCAAATGTATCTACGTGGATTATAATGACTGTACCAAAAATGAGAAAGTACTTCATTATATACTAACAAAGGATATTGCCATTCATAAACAAACCATGGCCTTATGTGAAAAACACACTTTGCTGCTATTTATGATATATATATATATATATATATATATATATATATATATATATATATATATATATATATATATATATGCATGTGTGTGTCTTAAATAAGAACAATCATTACAAAACTCACAAAGGAGATTCATTTCTAACAATTTTGTAAAACACATATTTATTGGATGAATGATTTCCTGGGAGCCACTTGAACTGTGTTTAAGACATGTCATGAATTTTTTAACTACTTAATAATGCATTTGCTTCCAGGGTGACTCTT
>PVHP010028036.1:0-23440 GCA_004024765.1 Zapus hudsonius
CTTTCACTTTTTCTTAAGCAAGAAAAAATGACAGTCTCTGACAGTCCCAGATAGACAGCGTCCAGCGGACACCATCAATCCTCTTGTCTCACCGCTGGAGCGTCCTCCAGGGCTGTGACCTGTGGCTTCCAGGCACGTCTGCCAACCACAGTTGGCGGGGGCTCACGCCCCACAGCCAACAGTCACAAAAAACCAGAAAGCCAGAAACCCAGAAGCTATGATGGGGGCTCACGCCCCACGCCATGGCCAGACCAGAAGCCATGCCAGGGGCTCACGCCCCACGCCACAGCCAGACCAGAAGCCATTACATACTAATTGCCATATATCCCTGAAAAATAAGAAAAAAGTTTTTTTTAAAATTTAATTCTACTAAAATTGTGGTACCATAGGTCAGGTATCTTCCAAGGTCTTCAAAGGGTTCCAGGGATTAGAGAGTATAAGTGAATTCCCCTTTTCATGTGAAAACAAACTTCATCCAAACTGAATGTGTGGACCCTCTTGGATTTTGCCAACATTGGCTTTTGATCTGAGCTACACACCCTGTGAGACAGAGTGGGACTCTAAGAGGAAATCTTTAAAGTCATAGTGTGTTTACCTTTCATTTGGTGCCTTTGATGTTTGGTCTACATTCAGTTGACCAAGGGTTTACTAACCTTGATAGTGCTGCTTTTTAGAGTTGATTTCTCACAGAAACCAAAATCCATATAGCTTCACTTTTTCCTCTGAGTAGGCAAAGACTTCAACAGGTATGGACCTTAATGTTTATTTCCATTTCACACCTTTATAGACACTGATTAATTAAAAGCAGTGTTGCTAACTAGTGATGTTTTTGAATCAGCCTCAAAGTGTTAAGGAGGGATCCCATGGAATAAGTCACAATCAATTTCTTGTAGTCAGGTACATAAACAAGCCTGCTATATTTATACTCTAATTTCTGTAGCTGCTTCTTTGAATTCACCTTAAATCTACTTAGTACTGAGTCCCTAGGATATGAATTATCTTCCTAAAAAGCTCCTGGGTTGAAGGCTTGGTCTCCAGCTGGTGGTGCTATTGAGAAGTGATTGGATAATGGGGGCTCAAGTTTTATCCATTGATGAGTTCCTTGCTGAATTGGTGTAAGAGGTGAGGCCTGGTTGGAGGAAGTAGTCTTTGGGGTCATGCATTAGGAGGGTGTATATTGTACCTGCCCTCTCCCTATCAGTCTCTCTGTCCCCTGTCAGTCCTGATGTGAGCAACTTTCTTCTACCATATGCTCCCACCACTGCCTAAAAGCAAAATGGAGCTATCCATGGACCCAAACCTCTATAACCACGATCTAAAATAATTCTTTCCCCCCTTGTTTAATCACAGACATTTTATCACAATGAGGAAAAATGACCAATACAGAGGGTAATACACATAAAGTTATGGCTTCCTCTTCATCTATGTATTTTCCCACCTTAATTGAAGGAAATCAAATTGAGAAAAATTATTTATTGTTTGTCCTTTTACCTTTCACTGAGTTTATTAAATAGCAATCTAAAGGTCATTATTACAGTATTCAGAATGAATTAAATTGATTCTCTACTCACAGTTTCACCAATATCTTATGGCATAAGAATAAAATTAGTGCTACTTCTTGTGGTTAAACTGGGAAAATGAGACAAACATAGAGGTTATTTAAATAAGGAAATATAATATTTAGAGTTATATTAAGTCTTGACTACCATAAAAATAGTGGGGTTGATGAGAAGAAACAGTTAAATATAAAGTTATTAGAAAAGACTTTAGGATGGACAATGACTACTAGATCTTTGAGTGTGGGTAGGAATCAAATAAATGTAGAGGAAGTAATAATCAAACAAGGCGTGGATAGAAGGAATGAAATACATGAAGATATAGACAAAAATGTGTATAGGATTATGAGGAGACAGTAATGTTTTTAAAATACCAGTTACATAGTCTTCACTGGATAAAATGTGGCTAATGAAAATGTCTATAATGCTTGTTAAGATACACATTGTTAGGGTCTCCTTCCAGAGTGTCTAATTTAATAGTAGTTCTGAGAAGGGTAAGAAAAATTGCATTTGTAACAAGTTGCTTAGTGATTCTGATGCTGTTGGTACAGGGGATTAAACACTGAAGATCATTGATCTAACATAGATAACTTTACAATCAAACCATATCATTTTCCATTAACCATGTTGAAAACCTGAAAGATGAAAAAAGACAGGGTGATCAGTGTTACCAGCATCCAAACTTTTTAAACAGATACCACTCTCCCAAGTTAGGGATGTGAAAATCACAAAGCAAATGCATGTATATATTTCCACATATTTCCACCTCTCACACACACACACACACATATATATATATATATACATATACATATATGTGTGTGTGAGAGAGAGGTGGAAATATGTGATTCAACAGGTTAGTCCTGATTTTTCTAAAGGTCTTTGGATATTAGTGAAAAACAGATTCTAGTTTCTTTTCCCTGATAACTATGGCAAGCAAAGATTTACTCGCTGCAGCCTTGACTGCTATAGTGGAAATTCCTCAGTAGAGTCCAGTTTTTTACTCCATAATTTATATTAGTTTGATCCTACTTGGGACATAACAGCTCTGGCAGAATCAACAACACCTGTTAAAAATAGATCATAAATATGCAGTCACTTAGCTCAGGGGAAGGACTTCTACAGAAAAGAATTGGTCCAGGACCAGTGTTTCTGTTGAGTTGATCCATTGAAAGAACTCATTAAATGGTGCTCATTTTGTATGGATACCAACATATTCACTTTTTTCGTGTAAAAATAGACCTTAATGGTGAGGTTGGCCCTGAATTGAACCAAGATAAACGTTTATCCTGGAAACTTCTTGAAGACACTTATTTTTTTTCTAAATCTGAATCAGTGGGAGAACAAAGATGAGGATTCAGAAACTTTAACTCCAGGATTTATACTAGGTATATTAGTGTGTCTCCCACCACCTATTATTTAATCTCATTTTGGAAAACATAATCCCCTAAACTTCCTAAGAGAAAAAGGAAAACTCAGAAATTCAGTGTTTGGGGAGTTCATTGATGACAAGTGGTTTTGTGGCTGGTGTATGACAAGCAGATACTAGCCTTAGTCTAAATCATCAGGCATAAGATTTACTAAATGGCACAATCCAGGGATAAACTGTAGAGAATTTCCTGCAGCTACACATGAAAGCTGCTCTAGATTCCTCAATCATCTGGTATTAGGAATGTCTGAAAGGGAGCATGAATCACCTTACTCAGCCAATGCTCACCTTATGTGTTCCACACTGTTTTGTGCATCCTAGATATGTTGATCTTCTAATACCTTCACTGCTTTGTACTAAGCTAGGTTTTCTCATTTTTTCCTACTGGGTCTTCAGTGCATTTCTCTTTTGGAAGAATATCCATGAAGATATTGCAATATGATGTTATCAGGGTTTGCAAGATAAAAAAATCAATATGCAAAAATCAATTATATTCCTATATCTCAATACTGAATTTAGAATTGGAAATAAAAATCTACTTCATGACAGCTTCAAAAATATTACAAATTGAAAAATAAATATGAGAAAATATTTGCATACCGAACAACTAGAGAAAGATTTGTATATTGAAACTTCACAGTTTTGAGAGAAATTAAAAATGAATAGAAATAAATAAAAATGGAAAATCATCTTATTAATAGATTAGAATATGATATTATTAATATGTCATTTCAGTCACGTTGATGTAAAGGTTCAGGAAAATTCAGATAAAAATTCTAGTAAGGATTTGAAAACTCGAAATTGTGCATACTCATGTGATATAATATTTCAATATGTGTATGCATTGCATAATGTTAAAATCAGGTTAAGCATATTGATCTTCTTAAATATTTACCATACCTGCGTTAGAGTTTCTTTGCTGTGACAAATTACCTGACATAAGCAATGTAAAAGGAATAATTATTTTGGCTCACAGTTCAAGCATTTTCAGTCTATTTTGGTCTTTCCACCCCCTCTTATGCTCAGTTCTCTGAGTCATTATGGGTGAGTTTTAAGTCTGTTTTATTATTGAGATCTTAAGTATCCCTTGGTTGTGTTAGTTATCCTCAGTGTCTGTCTCCCTTGACCTTTCATGGGTTATCAGACTTGCTGTGGTGATTGGGCTCCTGTTTGTCTTCTCACTTTCTCATATGTTTCATTTGGGCCCTGTATGAAGGCCAGGGGTGGTTCATCTCCTGCCAGGATGTCAGCCATCATCCAGTGTCTTGTTGGTGGAATTGGGTTGTCCATGGCTCTCTAACTGCCTTCTGAAAAACACAAACAGAATCTCCATTGGAGAGTAAGATCAATATAGGTTAAATGAGACAAGCATTGCTATTTTGGCTAGCTTCTAATGGGTATAGCCTCTGTAATTCTCCAGTAGTCGGAATTGTCCCAAAGTACCCAGATTCTTGATCCCCAAAAGATTTTGCCATAGATTCCAGGTCCAGTTAAGGGTTCCTTGTCACTAAGCAGATCTCTTAGTCAATCAGTAAGCTGTTGATTACCCTCAAAGTTTTAGCACCATTATTGCACAGATGAGCACTTTTGACTTGCTGCTGTCTTCCATATAGCAGTGTGTTCAGCATTCTTGTGACAACTGTCTATATTGTATACCAGAGGCCTCTGCTTTCTCCAAATATCATTGACCAATTTCCCCTGGCAGCTCATGTAATGCCTTCCAGTGCTACACATGCTACCATCTTGGAGCTGGTTACCATTCAGGATCTAGCATGCTCTCTTGTTGTTGTTTGATGACACTCTGTGATTTCTTCAGCAATAGGGTCTTATCTTATGCCTTGGGCAGGTATTCAAGAGCTTTGACAGAAGTCTGTGATGTTTTGGGAACCTCGTGGGTCTCTTCGATCAACAGCTCAGTGTGGGAAGGAACCAATATCTGGGACAGGGAGATGCAGGCCTGAGCAATTATTCTCGAGGTGTTTTGTGTTTTGATTGGGATTACCTTGAATTTGTAAAATCATTTTAAGTAGTATGGTCATTTTAATAATATTGATTCTTCTAATTGATGAAAACAGGATATTTAGTTGATTTTTAATTTTATTCATCATTGTTTCATTTTTTCCATACATTTCTTTCATCTATTATATTTTATTTTGTTTTCTTGTTTTTGACTTATAGGGATGCAACTGATTTTGTATGTAGATTACTGCATCCAGTGTCTTGCTGATATTTATTTTTGGTTTTAATAATTTTCATTTATTAGTTTACATGTGTGGAGTTTTATGGGTTTCATGCATATAAGATCACATTATCTTCAAACAGTGAAAATTTTACTTTTTTTGGTGCTATTTATTTTTTATTTAAATACAGTCAAAAAGAAGATCAATTTTGAATGGAAATGGAAGATAATGAATTCAACTTTGGAGATAAATTGACTTATTTAGATATTATGGGACAAGCAATTGGAGATTTCTAGGAGACAGTGTTTCATAGAGACTTAGAATTCAGGAGTGAACTCTTGATTGGATGAAAGCTTTAGTTTTGTGTTAGTGGCAGTAAAATGTGTTCCACAAATGAGATCTCTGAGAGCAAGGGACTAGCATAATAACTGATAGCCAAGGTCAAAACCCTTAAAATCAGTAATGTTCAAGGGATGTGGAAGGGAGGAACAAAGAAAAGGCAGAAAGATTCTCTAAAATGAGGTGGGAAGAAGCAAAGGTAATGAAGTAATGAAAGTCAAAGTTAACACAGGGAGATCTGGTGTGAGTTTGAACAATATATAATAATGGCTCCAAATAGAAAACTGACTAGGTAAATGCTGGACACTATGATTCCTGATTTCAAAGCTGTTTTAGGGATATAAGAGTAGGAAGACCATTCATAAGACATTTGGCAAATCTATAGTGGACTACATAAAGTAGATTAAGGAGTCATGATAACAAATGAGGCATTTCCTATGGCTGGGGTTGTCATAAGCACTAGGAAAGAATTTTCTACTGTTGTTTGGCCAAATGGATATGACCCATCAAATTGTCCTCTAAATATTTGTGCTTATACCCATATATTTGTGCTGCTCTCATCTTGTGTCAGCAAGAGTCCTTTCACAGATGGCAGTGATTACTGGGGAGACAAAAACTTGTCAAGATATTGAGAACATGCGAGTCTTGAGTGTTAAATGTTAAGTCACACATCTGTATCATGTATCCAAGCCTTGAGGAAGTTAAAGACAAGGTGGAAGAATGTAAGATGCAGAGGATGAGAAGAATGCTTTGGAATGCTATCTTTCAGACATGAAGTAGCCATTACATTCAATGCCTCACAGCAACTGCTATCTCCTGCATTAAGACCTGCATTAATTCATTACTGAATGTTAACAGGCTCAATATTGTGCAAAGAAAAAGTATCAAAAGAAAAAAAAGAAAGGCAAAGAAAAAAAAACATCAAAATAGAAGGGTGACTATTTGGGAAGAAGGAGGAGTTCAGTAGAAGAGGGTTGGGAAGGGGGGGGCAAAAGAAGGTAATGATAAAAATACATTAGGTACATATATGAAAATTGTCAATAACAAGTGTGTGATGGTTAGGTTTTGTTGTCAACTTGATCTATTTAATTATCTTGGGTGGGTCTCTGAGGATGTTTACAGGAAGGCAGCCTCTCAGCAAGGGGCAGGATGTAAAGAAGCTCAAAGAAGCTAGAAGTAAACATCCTTTCCTGTGTGGGCCATGCAGGAAGGAAATTCCAGAGACTCAGGAAGCCATTAAGTCTGGGGGAAGGGTTGCAAGACCACACCCTAAGGCTGTGTAAAGGGGAAGCATTTCTGTCTTGTGGCCCCTGCCTTTATGTTTGTGTGTGTGGTGTTGGTGATAGGTTTCTCTCTCAGCTTGGACCTATGAAAGAGGGCCAGCCCCTTTCACTGTTATGGGATTTGCCCTGGATCTGTAGGTTCAATAAATACTTTTCTCCCCCAAATTGTGCCTGGTTTGAAGATTCATCCAAGTTGTGTGTGG
The DNA here is from genome assembly GCA_004024765.1 of Zapus hudsonius. NCBI lineage: Eukaryota > Metazoa > Chordata > Mammalia > Rodentia > Dipodidae > Zapus > Zapus hudsonius. Next base: position 6,991 of record PVHP010028036.1, read on the forward strand.
CTGACTGTGACAGAGGGTTAGGTGTTTGCAAACTTTTGTAATTATTACAAATATGAACATACACATGTTAAAATGGTGCTAGATCTAGGGGAGTCTGTAAAAGACCATTTGGTCTTTAACTCTACTTCCAAGTAATTTCCTAAATCTCATCTGGTTATTTATATCCTGTCATATCTGATACGTGGTAAGCTGAAATTTTACCAGCTGCTGAGTTGGGAGTGCCGAAGCAAAAAATAGTAGCAAACTGAGGTGGAATCCCAGGAAAGCATAGAAAGAATCCTGAGGAATGGCCAGCCTCAGCTTCTGGCTAAGAGGAACAAGAGATGACAGTGTGGTAAGTATTCAAGTCAAGTCTATAGGCAAGCAGGTGGTCCATGTCAGCAGGTCTTTGGAGGGATGCTAGACAAAGGCACTTGGAACAGTTGGTGATCAGCATAGACAAGTGTCTGTGGATGATATTGTGCTGGTGGCACTGAGCTTCCTCTGCTAATCTTAAAGGTACATGTACCTGGACATTGCCTGTCTCTTAGCCTCTATTTGTCTCTGCTGGGCCACAGCATAGCTCTGTAAGCAGGGCAGGCAATGAAATATTTCTATGGTATCTGAGAGCTGTTGAGATTGTTCCTCCCTACTGATCACATATTAATCTGCTCAATTGCCAATGATGGAAACATATCACAAAGGTGTCCTCTGTTCACTGGGATCTTGCTTATTTCAGAAGACTAGAGCTCCTTCTAGGAATGAGAGGTGATAAAAGCAGAGGGCATCTAAATTGATAATGTCAGATATGAGAAGTGACATCAGTAAAACTGTTTTCTGAATGAAAACAATGTGGGTAGCATGAAATACCTGGTATCTCTGTCACAAAAGAAGCTCCTACTTCCTTTTGCCTCAATAATTTGTTTTAATTTATTTTCCAGAATGTTAGCTATTGGAAAGTGTGCTTAAGAAGCTTTCAAAATGCTTCTATTTTGGCTTTGGAAAATAATCAAGCCCTTTTGGCAAAGATCTATACCCAGGGAGTCAGAGTGATGGTGCAATTAAAAGTATGCTTCCACTTGCCAAAAATGTCACTGAACAGGCATGCTTGTAGAGTAGCTCAGAGAAAGGGGATCCTGGATGGCTTTCCCCATAGTTACCACAACTTAGGCTGTGTGCCAGAAATATGATTGCATTAGTTGGATGATATTGTCACAATTTAAGTGTTCCACATGTTTCCAGCCAAGATGCTGAACAAAAGTGAAAATAGGGGAAAAGCAAGAAGTTAAACTTGAGTATTAATAGTGGCTAAGTCTGTGACTTCCTGTTTGGGGGCAAAGCAGATGGTGTGCCATACTAATGAGGCATTTCAGTGATAATGTTTAATATCAGATTAACAAAAGTAGGCTTAACCCTAGAGGGCATAGTTTTTTAATTGATATCTTTATTATGCAAAAATAGATACATTGTATGAACAAATATTATGCTGGTATCCCCACTTCCCACCTCCCGGTCCCCAATCTACTGGGTATCCTCCTCGTTGGGCATATTAGATAAATCCATGGAGTAGGGGGTTATGAATTATGCTAGAGGTAGCCAGTTTCCCTCCCCGCATTTTATGTGTTGTTACTGAGGGGGACAATGTCTCTGAATATTCTCCTCCACCATGGCTCTTACAATCTTTCCTCCCCCATTTCCATTCAGTTCCCTGAGTCATGGTGGGTGAGTTTTAAGTCTGCTTTATTGTTGTTGAGATCTTAAGTGTGTCTGGATTTTTGCTTTGGGTTGTTTTGGATATTGCTGGTATCTGCCTCATTGACCTATCCTGGGTTACCTGTCTTGCTGTGGTGATAGGTCTCTTGTTTATCACACCACTTTCTCATAGGTTTCATTTGGGGCATAGTTTTAAAATTACCAAACAGGAGGAAAAGATTTTAGCAGGCATCAAGTTCATGGAGTTGTTCATAGGGATAGTCAATGGAGAGTATAGCTAATGGCAAACCTAGGATGAGTGGATGCAGGCAGGTGGAGTAGGTTATGTATCCACTGCCTTGAAATCTGGGTTATTCATTCTGAATAGAAAATCTTATTTATTTTGTTGAGACACTCTTAGGTTGTGAATTATTTTGCTCATAATAAAGCAATAAGAACTTTACCATTCAACTGTTTCACTAGCATTTTTATGATAACCAACCACATCAGAGACTTTTAAATAAGTTCCATATGCCAGGCACTATGCTAAACTCTCCATGAACTATTTCATTAGTTCTCATATGAAAATGTAAACTGTGCCCAAATCTATAAAGTTAGGAAGCATGAGAGCAAGTATTTGAATTCAAGCAGTAGGATTATAGATCTTGTGCTATTCATCATTACCTATACAGGTTCTCCATTTTAAGTTTATACTCTGGAAAGACTATAGCTGCTGATGTTGGTTTGCACTGGGAAGAAAAGTGTAAGTGTATGGGTATGAATGGGCTGGCAGGTTTGCTGCTAGAGTAGTAGCTCTTGTTACATACTAAGCCACATACGGAGATTCCTGGGTACCAAAAATTATTTCCTTTATTGTTGGTTAGTATACATCACTGTGCTTCTAGGAGCTGGTCACAGAAGCCAATCTGAGCAATACTACAGTATATACACAGATAGAAATATGCCCCAGACAAGGCAGGCTGAATTTTCCAGAAGTTGTTTCTATGTTATCCAGCCCCTGGGAGGACTCCTACAGGTTATATATACATAAAATTGTAAAACTCTGCTGGCTACCGGAAAGACTACTTGTTTGAATGTTTCTTAGACTATTGGGTCCCTTTCAAATGGTTTAGGGAGCTTCATTCACCCCAAGAAGATTGCAGGTGGTGCATTGGGTGTGTCTGCTAACCTGGTGACCTTGACATGTAGCATTTTCATCTGACTAGTTGTGCACCTGGTTCAGGAAGACCTGTTCTCCAGGTGGAGGGTGGGGTTTTCTGCCTATAGTATGAAGCATCTCTGTCATCTTCCGAGTGATTTTGAAGCAAGCATGTTCAAGAAGAAAAGATTCTTATCTGGCCTTATAGTTGGGTGGGACCATGACAGGCTGTCAACTCTGAGATGGAAACATACAGACCTTAAACAGGCAAAATGAGTTGAGGTACCTGACAGTCTGTATAGGAAAATAAAATCAGGTGTATAAAGCCAAAAGCTGAGTTAGGATTAAACTCTATTTAGCTCTTGATTTGGCAAAGTTCTGAAAAATCTCAAACTGAATTGCAAAGCAACTGATTATATAATTTAGCCATTTTCAAATATGTAGCAGTGTTCATGTTTTAAAAACAAAATGTGAGCCAGGTGTGGTGGCACACACCTCTAATCCCAGCACTCGGGAGGCAGAGGTAGGAGGATTGCCTTGAGTTCAGGGCCAGCCTGAGACTACATAGTGAATTCCAGGTCAGCCTGGGCTAGAGCGAGACCCTACCTCAAAAAGCAAAACAAAAAAAAAAAAAAGGTGTTTTTCTCTGGTTAACCTTCATTCAAGTATGGTCATCTACACCAGTTGCTGAAATCACATACATTTCTTCATGGGCAGATTGTTAAATTTCAACTCTTAGACACTGAAAATTCTCAACATAGTTTCTTCCAGATTTTGACATTGACATCATTTCAGGTACAAAATCACAGTAGACATTATTACACCTATCTAACTATAAATTAGTACTAATTTATATTAGTTACTTTTCTCATCATTGTGATCAAAGACATGGCAAAGCAAATTAAGGGAAGAAAGATTTATTTTGCCTCACCATCTGAGGTGGTTAAAGTCCATGATAGCAGGAATTGCATACCAGAGTTCATGTTGGTGGGAGGGTGTGGCTTTAAAAGCAGAGAGGATATGAAGCTGGACAAGACTATTGTTGCGGTCAGCCTTCTAGTTGCTGCACAGAAAGAACCCAAACAAAAGCAGCTTGTGGAGGAATGGGTTTATTAGGCTTACAGACTTGAGGGGAGACTCCATCCTGGCAGGGAAAATGATGGCATGAACAATGGACATCACCTCTGCCACAACACTGAAAACAGTGGCAGGAAGGTGTGTCAAACACTGGCAAGGGGAAGCTGGCTTATAACCCCCAAAAGCCCGCCCCCAACAACACAGCTCCATTGAGGTTGTAAAATCCAAACTGCCATCAGCTGAGGATCAATTACCCGGAACACATTCATTTGTTTGTGGGGCACACCTGGATCAAACCATGACAACTATAAAAAATCAAGGGCCATTGCCAGTGACCAACTTTCTCCAGGTAGATTCCATCTCTTAAAATATCCCAAAACAAAGTGTTCAAAGTGTTCAAACACATGAGTCTACAAGGGAAATTTCACATTGAAATCACAGAAACAACTGATCCCCAATCTCTATTCTACTCTCCCTGGTTTATAGTAACCAACATTTAAACATCAACATTTAAGTCTTTAATCTGCTTTGAGTTGAGTTTTGTAAGTGGTGAGAGATAAGGCTCTAACCTCATTCTTTGTATATGAATTAACTCACTGCTTTTTCTTGTAATGCTGATAATTAAACTCAGAACTTCATATATATGCCCATGTCATAGGATTAACTGATTCTATAAAGACAGGATCTTGCATTTTAGCTTGGGCTGACCTTGACTTTCTGATCCTCCTGCCTCAGCCTTGTTAGTGCTGGGTTATAAGTGTGCATCACAATGTCTTGTTTTAACTGTCTCTTAAGAGTCAATATATTTCAATTATTTTTATGGTGGAAGTGAATTTATGTAAATAAATGTCTCATTTTCTACAAGCAAAGAATTTTTTGTATAAAATAAATGTAATTATGCTTATCTTTAATCCTGGAATATAAGCTCTTCTTTAAAACATCATCAACAAACACTCCATAAACATAAATTAATATCTTTTAAGTGGAATTGTGAGCAAATTTTACAAAATTCTTTATTACACTTTTGTAAGAAGTGAGCCAATTATCCTTGTTTAAAATGGATAACTTTTATTTCTTTGATTTTTGAGGTAGGGTCTCACTTTAGCCCAGACTTCCCTGGAATTCACTATGTAGTCTCAAGGTGTCCTAGAACTCACTGCCATCCTTCTACCTCTGCTTCCCAAGTGCTGGGATTAAAGGCATGTGCCATCACACCCGGCCTAAAATGGATAACTTTTAAAACTGCTAATATTTTAATGGAAAAAAAACCACAGCAAACTTGACAGGAAGTAGATACTTTAAGTGTAGCAACCACTTGCAGGGGAAATGGAAGACTTTTTCTGTAGTCACGGGAAAATAATCCCCCAGCCTTGCTCATGCAGGCAACCCTAATTAAACTCAGTGGGGCACACACATGGAATAAAAAGACATCACAGTCGAAGAGGGTCTAGTTTTGAAGAAGAAAGTTTAGTGGAAGGGGGATGGAGAGGAAAGATGAGAAAGTAATGGGCAGAAACTATATTCAAAATATATTATATACATGTATAAAATGGTTGATAAAATTTTTAAAAAGAAAACACAAAAAATATATGAATTCCTGTCACTTTTATTCAGAGACCTGCTGACTTTTTACTTTGTTGATCATCCTTTGAAAAGGATTCAGTGAGAAAGTGAGGACAATGTCATCCTCCATATCTTGAGTCTGAAAGTGAGTAAGAGGATTGCTTAATTGATAGTTTAGAGAAGAATAATATTGTAGTTAGTTTTGCATTGCTGGACAAACACACTCTCAAAAGCAGCAGGAGGAAAAGATTGATTTTGGCTTACACACTCCAGGGGAAGCTCCATGATGGCATGGAAAATGTGGCTTGAACACAGGCTGGACATCATCTCCTGGTCAATATCAGGTGGACAACAACAGCAGGAGACAGGGCCAAACACTGGCAAGGGCAAACTGTCTATATCCCCCACCAGCCCACCCAACAACACACCTCTAACAAGGTTACAATACCCCAACTGCCATCAGCTGGGGATCGAGCATTAAGAACATATTCATTTGTGAGGGACACCTGGATCAAACTACCTCAGACAGTATAATAATGTGCTATATAAATGAAAGCAACATTATCCTGGAGGCTCACTACAATCAGAAATACTGAAATGAATATAATCAAAACTTTTTTATTTGCATTTTGAAGCTCAGGTTATATTTAATACTAATGGATATTGTATGCCAAAAGAAGCTGTTCAAATAAAGTTTTATAACAGTAGGTTTAATGTTTAAGTTTTTAAAAATATAAACAATTCTTAGTTTACGATAATGAATCAAATAAATAATACAAAGAGCAAATAAAGTACCACTCATCACCCAGAGTTGATGTTATTATTTACACTTTAGATTTGCCTAGAAAAATCTCTCTCTGTTTCTGTCTCTCTCCTACTTTCTTCTTTATAGGATCATATTGTATGTAGTATTTCAAGTTTTAATCTACCAATGCATTATAGGTAACTGATCTTATTTTTATCATTGTGTAATTTAATTTTTTGTACAGATATATATTACAAGTTGAGTACATCCACCCCTATCTACTCCATTTGTTCCCATCGTTCCCCTATACAATTTTCCCCTATGTTCATTCCATAATATATATATGCTTTATAGGTATTTATATAAAATATAGGATCTACAAATTAAAGAAAACATGCATCACTTGTCTTTACGAGACTGCCTTAATTTGCTTCATATGGTTATTTTCAGTTATATTAATCTTCCTACAAACAACACAACTTCATTTTTTATGACTGAAATAAAATTCCACTGTGTATATAAACTACATTTTTTTTTTGGTTTTTCGAGGTAGGGTCTCACTCTAGTCCAGGCTGACCTGGAATTGACTATGTAGTCTCAGGGTGGCCTTGAACTCACGGCGATCCTCCTACCTCTGTCTCCTGAATGCTGGGATTAAAGGCGTGCGCCACCACGCCCGACTATAAACTACATTTTCTTTATACATTCCTCTATTGTTGGACACCTGGGTTAGTTCCATCACTTAGCTATTGTGAATGTTGCTGTAATAAGCATTGATGTGCAAGTGGTATGTTGACTTGGAGTCCTTTGAGATCTATTTTCAGTTCTTTGAGAAATCTCCATACTGATTTCCATAGATGCTGCCTAGTTTACATTACCACCAATAGTGCACAAGGGTTCTCTTTTGTTCACACTGATTTTTTGTTTTCAATTTTCAGTACGTGTGTGCATGTTCATGTGTGTATAGAGTGTACATATGTGTGGGTGCACATTCATGGGTGTGGATGTCAGAAGACAACTTTGGGTGTTGTTCCTCTTTTTTGATATAGTCTCTCATTGGTCGAGAGCTTCCTGATTAGGCTAGAGAGGTGGGTCAGTAAGCCCCAGACATACACTTGTATCCACCTCCTCAGAGCTGGGATTACAATCACATGCCACTATTTGTACATAGGTTTTGGGAACTGAACTCATATCCTCATATCCTGCTTGAAAGGCACTTTACCAACTAAACTATCTCCTTAGCCTTGTTTGTTTTCTCAATGACTTGCTATTCTGACTAGTGTAATATGGAATTGTAATGTATTTTTATTTGCCATTTTCTGAACACCACTGATATTGAATATTTTTTCATATGTTAATTGATCATTTTTTCTTCATCTTTTTCGAACTGCTCATTTCATTAACATTGTTTGGCTTTTTAGTAGTTATTAAAAATTCTTTGTTTTACTTTTCAATAAATAATTCTACACTATCCAACCAATATATATAATATAAAAATCTCCTAGATGACTTAATATAGGTACAGTTTCCATGTTCGTATTATGGTTTGCTCAAACCTCAGTCAGGTATCTTGTATCATTCAGTCTCTGACCCTTTTTTACCTGTGGTAGTTTGAATGTAAAGGTGAAAGTCTGCCATAGCCTCATGTATTTTGAATGCTTGTTCCCTAGCTGGAGGCAATTTTGGAGGTGGAACCTTGGTGAAGGAGGTATGTCATATGTCACTAGGGGCTGACCTTGAGCTTTATTGGTCTAGCTCTCCAGTATGAACTAGTTTACTTAAAACTCCTTCCATCAAGATGATGTGAAGCCCAGCCTCTCCCCTCCCAGACTTTCTCCACCATGATGAAACTTTCCCTTGAGAATGATAGTTGAAATAAACCCTTTCCTTCAATCTGCTGCTTTTTGCCAGGTGTCTTGTCCCAGCAATGAGAAGCTAACTGCAGCAGCATCTGACAGTGTTTTGATTTGGAATGTTTTTCCTATTTCTTTTCAATTTTTCAATGGTTCAGTTTTGTGTCATTATATTTCACTGCATGAGATACTATATTGACTAAATCACTGTTAAATAAATAAATGGATGAATAAAAATTTACCATAAAGATATAAGGGTAGGAATTTCAATCTTTGAATAAATTGTAGATCAAAGTAGTCAATTTTTTTTCTCGGCCATAAAACACAGGGGTCACCAAGAAGACTACATGGCTTCTCCAGATAATGAGGTGGACAAAGCTTCACTGTGGCTCTTACTTCTTTGAAGTCTTTCACCTACCTCCATAGTTTACTGTGATGTGCTTTTAAAGATAAGACATAGGATACCTATCCAAAGACCCAGGACCCAGGAAACTTTACAGAGGAAGTGGCAGATTCAATGGGAGTGTTGCTCTCACTGCTAGCCCAAGGAACTTCTCCATGGAGATGGTGGGAGACACTGAGGAGACTCAAATGTCATCAAAGCAGAAAATAAGAGGCTGTTCAACAGTAAAGGAGATTTGTAACACACCCAGCAAGGCTCAGGAAACAGTGCAGAAGAGGGGGAGGAAAGAATGTAAGAGCCACAGGGTGGAAACATATACTCTGAGGCATTATTCTCCCCATAAGAGCCAACTGTCGTGTTAGATCGGAATTCAGGCAACATCTTGATCACCTCCCCCAACCAGCCTCACGAGAAGTGTCAACAAAAGTTACAGATAAAGCCTGCCTCCCAAACAGGAGATAAAACCCCACCTGGTGTATCTCTGTCTGGCCCAAGGGACTGTCCTTCCTGATCCTTCCTGATCCTGAGAGCATGTGACCACCTGGTCCCTTCCCCCAACCTGGGCATCCCCTTTAAATCCTTGATCTGACCTTGCCTTGCAATTTTTTTCTTCACCTTTGGTGAAAATAGCAGGGCAGCTCACTTTTCCTCCTATTAAAACCTTTCCTTTCAGCGTGGTCTCTACTGGTGGTCATTTCACATGGTGCATTCATGATCCCACAGTCATTACCATTGTGATCACCTCACTGATTAGGGACCTCAGTGGACTGGGGATAGGAGAGAGGGAACAAAAGAGTATAACCTGATAAGGATATGATCAATTTGTAGTATGTTAATATTTAATGTTCCAAATAAAATTAATTTTAAAATATAAAAAAGATTTCATTATCTATGTAATGAATATAATTTTTAATTTGAAAAATTTTAAAAGCATCATGAACTATTTTTCAGATGATACATGCTTTTCAAAGTTACATCCTATTCTCAAAATTAGATCTGATTGATAATTTGTTTACATACTGTTGGAGTCAAATACACACAGAAACCAAGAAATCATTTCTCATATCAAGAATGCAGTGATGACTTTACAAGCCAACTAAGGCCATGACTAGCTGACAACCTCAGAAACTTGGGAGAGAAACATGGGGTAGTTTTTCCTTTGGAGCACCCAGAACTCAATAGTATTCTTTGTTTATATTGTCCATAATGAGTTACATTACTTAATGGGCAAACAATGAGTTGTTATCCCCAGTTCCCCAATGTCCCTCTTCCCCGTCCCCAATCAGCTGGATATCCTCCCCCGTGGGCAGTCTGGATCATTCGTTGGGGCAGGGGACCATGGATAGCAAAGAAGTCATCCCGATTCTCCCGGCCCTAGTATGTTGTTACTGACGGGTGCCATGTCTCTGGATATTCTCCCCAACCAAGGCTTATTCTTAATTACAGACTTTCATCTATAGAACTGTGAGTGGATGAATTTCTGTTGTTTGGAGATGCCATGTTTGTGATTTTTATTATGGTAGCCCTAGGAAACAGGTATCTTAGCATATCCCTTCCCTGTACCACCTGGTTTAGAACTCCAGTGGTACCTTACTGGACACTGACAGAAGCCAAATATCAACATGGGAAATAGGTAATGCTTAGAATTTGTTGTGTTACAAGTACTGTACTATTTGTATTGGTGTTCATGTAATTTTCATAGTAGCCTTATTATCATTTTATAGAACAAAAATGTGATAAAATAACCCACTCAAAGGCTAGAGGTGGGGCAAAACTCAGTCCACCCAGGTATTTTTCTGGCTGCCTTTTTTCTTTTTCTCTTTTTCTTTTTTTCTTTTTTTACTGAAGGAGGGTTCTGGGGATGAAATATAGTACTTTCTCATGTTAGGCAAGCACTCTATCAGTGAGCTGAATTCTAACCCGCTCTTCAACGTTTGGGATTTTTTGTTTGTTTTTTCCAGGTAGAGTAATGCTTTAGCTCAGGTTAACCTGGACTGCATTATGTAGTCTCAGGCTGGTCTTGAACTCATGGCGATCCTCCTACCTCTGCCTCCCGAGTGCTGAGACTAAAGGTGTACAACAGCATGCCCAGCAACATTTGGGAATTTTTAATGTTATATGTTATTTAGTGCTTTCCATAGTACCTATAAATAAAATTTGAAGGCATCTTTTCTATGTTCTTTGAGTATTCAAAGAATAGACTTTTAAACTTTTGGTTTAATAATAATTAATGCATTACAGTAGAGGAGTTATTGCCTCCCAATTTGATAAATCAAGACTGGTAGATTCAACCCTGTGTTGGCATCCCAGTGACAACAAAAAGAATACATTGTATCCATGGGCTATATGAGGATAAGGCACTAGAGCATAGTCCTTATGTTGTTGTTGTATATATGTGTGTGTTGGGGACATGAGTATGTGTGCATGCATGTGTGAAAACCAAAGGCTAACATTGAGTGTCTTCCTTAATTGTTCTCCATCTCATTTTTTGAGATAGGCTCTCTCACTGATACTAGAGCTCACCAATTGGCCTAGGTTAGCTAAACAGTGAACAACAGGGATTCCCTGGCTCTGCCTCCTCAGAGTTCCCCAATTTTACATGTATTCATTTGGGTAGGTGTTTGCATGTGAGTTTGTGTATTGAATTCTCTATAGTTTTATTATCTACGTAGGGTCCTATATCCTCAACCACAATCAACATAAGTAGCTTGTCTAATTAAATGTTTAGCAATATTGAGCTTCCTCTCGATAGCTTCCACATTCAAATCTCTAAGCCTTGACAAAAACTAATAACCTTGCTGTAATTACATAATTTTGTCACTGCAAACATGATAAATAGATCTTATCATACAATGTGTGACTTTGGGAAATTGTCAAGGGATTTACATTTAGCACAATTCCCAGATGATTGAGTTGTTGCATAGTTTATTCTGTCTTAACTTGTTGAGTATTGTTCCATGTGCCTTGTCTGTATAAGCATTCACCTGTTGAAGGACTTCTAAGCAGTTTCCAGTGTTTTGATATTATAAACAAACTCACTACAAATATTCATGTCCAGATATCTTCTCTGTTAATATGTCTTGGATCCTTTGGGATACATGCCCCAGATTGCAATTTTGTAATGTAATAATTGCATGTTTACTTTTGTAAGAAAATGCCAACCTCTTTTCCATAGTGACTGTGAAATTTCACACAAGCAATGTATGAACAATCCAGTTTCTCTGAATCTTTGCCAGTATTTGATGCTATAACTGTCTTCTTAAAAAGTTTAATCCTTCTGAAAGAAATGTGTGATATCCCACTCTAGTTTTTATTTGCATTTCTCTGATTCCTAGTGATGTTGAACAACTTTTCATATATATGTATTTATGTATTTATGTATAAGCAATATCAGAAAAATACCAGACAGCAAAGTGAGTTTTGGTCTAAGACAGTTCTGAGCACAACTAGAACAATGTGCATGATTTGGAACTGGAATCAAGGATACTGAAGGAATCCATATTCTGGCTTAAGTTATAAATATGACAAAACAAAAAATTAAAAATGAGAAATGGCACACATATTATGCATAAGTCACTAGACAATTTATAGGTCATTTAACCTTCATCAATATCCTTCATCCATGCTATATTGCTCTGCTTGTGAAAATATGTTGATTATACAGAACTGGAAAGCTACAGAAAGGTAAAACAAAAGAAATGATTTGCAATTTCTTCAAAATAAACTACTAGAAATATTTCTTTCTTTATAATCACTTACTGTTTCATAATAATGTAATTACATATTTTATTTCAAATGTACTTTATGTATTTATCATATATTTATTTATTTATATATACATAATCTATAAACATGTACATACACAGAGATATATCTATCAATAGAGTGTATGTATAGTTATAAATTGGGAAATACTGCATATAATTTATTTCTTATTGACTTTTACATTATGACTGTATTCTCGTAAGATTAAATATCATTAAAAATATAAGTTGAAACATCTTCAAAATATTCCAGTAAAGGAATAAAGCATGGTTTAATATTTTGCATTATTTGTCCTTTAGGTTTCTAAAGTTGCTACTATAAACAATGCTGCAGTAAGTGGCTCTGTATGTTAACATTTGTTGGGTTTCTGACTATTCTTTTAGGCTAGCTTCTTAGAAGAGAAGTTCTTGTGCCAACAATTATGAGCTACTTATAGTCTTTAGGTATCCTTTTTCAGCTGCTATCTAGAAAGTTTGTGTCAATTTATATTCCACCATGATGGAAGGGCACCCATTTTACTACACCCATATTGACACTGAATGTTACTACATCCATATTAGTTTAATTAGCTCCATTTTCAGATGAGCAAGGACTTAGAGAGATGATGTAATCATCTCAATGTCACATATGTAATAAATGTGATTCAAAATCAGTTTTATCCACTCTCAAAGGCTCATTCTTTCTACCATGCCAATCCATTTTAAAGATAGTAATAATTGCTAATGAGTGATAACTAGGCACTTGACTTCTCATTATTGATATTTTCATAATTCATCATCTAAATACATGCCCAAGATACCCAGTTGTTTCTGATAATTTAAGTAGGATAGTCCATTTTATTCATGGCCTTATTTAATGCTTAAAAATTGCAAAATAAGGGATCTTGAAGCCCATGCTAGTCAAAAATAAATCTTTTGGTTAGTTCTCTGGAATTTTCCTCAGCATAGTTTTCTTTGCAGATTTTTGCATTCAATTTCCACTGACCAGAGTGATTGGGTTCAGTTACAAAATTAACATTCAATCCCATCCGATAGTTTAGAATGGATTTTTTTTTTTTTTTTTTTGGTTTTTCGAGGTAGGGTCTCACTCTAGTCCAGGCTGACCTGGAATTCACTCTGTAGTCTCAGGGTGGCCTTGAACTCATGGCGATCCACCTACCTCTGCCTCCCGAGTGCTGGGATTAAAGGCGTGCGCCATCACGCCCGGCCTAGAATGCATTTTTATTCTATATAATACTTAATCCCTAGTTTGATCACTGCTTTCTTTTTTCAACCAGTGTCTCATGGCATTGTACTGAATCAACTGGAGTTAAAACTTGTGGTTGAGGGACACTTACTTGCAAAGCCTCCAAGTTTGATTCAGTTCTCCAGCACCCACATAAAACCAGATGAAAAGTGACTCATGCATCTGTGAACCCAACACACCTATGGCAAAGGGAGGCAAAGCTAGGATAATCTGGAGCTCGAAGGTCCAGAAATCTGATGTTCATTTGCAGTCTGAGGTTTACTTGCGGCAGTAAGAGACCCTGTCTCAAAGCAGGAGGAGCACAGACAACTTGAAGTTCTTCTCTGACCTCAACATGCATGTCATGGAATGTGTTCCCATATACATACACCCACATACACAAATAAAAAATCATAAAACTTGTGATTGAGAATAATGAGCAAATTTGAACCTAAACAGAGACTACAGGTTGAGATAGTGCATTAGATACTGCATTGGATGCAGTCATATGTTCAAGAGTGACCATTCTGTACATCCAATTAAAATATTAATTAGCTTGATATGTATGCAGCTTATGGAAAACACACTCAAATTTAAATCTAAAGAACTGTTCTAAACTTAATCTTTCATACAATATGCATTTTGGAGCCTGTTGCATTTTGTCTTCAAAACAAACACATACATATGAAGAAGAAAAAAAGCCATTGCACTGAAAGCAAAATTTCGTATCAAATTTCCTGCTAAGGAACTACAATAAATACAGCATTTGGGTATCTACTATAGCATTGAAAGTCCTTTGGCTGGTTCTCAGTAACTGAGATTTAATTAGTATCTAAGGAAACAAGAAATTCCTGTTTGAAAAAAATCAATTGAAATGGAAAAACAAATTACAATTGCTTTGTACAATTTTCCTGGCATGGTGGCCTTTGAATAAATGTGGTGCTATGACCCAGATCTCTTTCCTCCTTGTGTGTGTCTGTCTCTCTTTCCTTCCTCTCAGTGAGTATAGGTTAAATAAAGAAACATCTGCTGGCACTCTGAAATGGGGAGACCTGCTTTCAACAGACAAAGGAGAAAAAAATTAAGCACTTCTACATATGCGTACAGTAGAGCATACAGGGTCTATGCTAGAGTCAGCCAACCTGTTGGAAGTTGGTCATCCTCAGTAAGAAGCAACTTACATTTTCTCTGAAGAATAATTACTCAAAAACATTACTTATTGGTCTATATATTGACCTTTGACATAGAAACAAGTGGGTTTCAAGAGTAAACTTGTTAATACACAAAGACTTTGATAATTACCATAGAGTAAATATAGCATATACATGATGTCATTCAATCCTCACAAATCCTAAAAGGTTGATACTAGTAGACCGATTTTTAAATCTAGGAAAGTAAGACTAAAAGAATTTAAGTCACTTGCCTAGTACCACCACACTCAGAGGTGACAGAAGTAGAAACTATTTAGCATTCCAAAGTCCTGCTTATTCCACTCTAGCACATTACTGTAGGGATGATTAATTTTGTTGTTTCACATTTAATTAAATACACAATAAAGTATTATTATTAATCCTTGCAGACTTTCCATACTACTATTAATTTAAAAAAAATATTAGTGAGAATAATTGTGGACACTTCCTGTCAGAGCAAGATGATACAAATCACTTTTCTCTTCCTCACGAAACAAATTTATAAACCTTGAAAATGGCCAAAAGACAATCCTAAGACTACTGGGGAAGTTGGTAAAATAATAAACTTTGTCGAGAGTTCTACCACTTAATAGAAGAGGATGACTTTGACCCAGTGTTAACTTACTCATCACAGAGAAACAGATGTGGCTCTGGTAGACTCAGTTGTTTTGTGAATCAGACTGGAGTTCATCTGACACCCAGGTGGTTGGCCTAGGTAATCCCTTTCCATTCCCTCAGGCAGCACCAGTATGAATGAGAGAGAGTTCAGTGATATATCAATCACTAGACCAAAATAACCCAGAAAGGCTATGCAAATTAAACTTACAATAAAACCAAAGCCTATAAAAGTGTGCTAGGACCTGTGTAGTAATTCTATGTAAGTTAACTACCTTCTAAAATAAAAGAATTTAAGATGACACAATGTTTATTAAAATAATAAAGAATATTTCAAAGATAAATGAATCAACTGGTTATAACAAAACCCAGGAAAATAAGATGAATGAGAAAAAAAATCTGACACCAACATCAAGATAGATGCTGGATCTATTTGACAATGCTTTTGAAATGATATCCAAGACAACCTAAAGCAGAAGTCCAGAAACACTTAAGATATCAACATTAAAGTAGACTTAAAACTCACCCACTATGACTCAGGGAACTGAGCGGAAGAAGTGGCGGAAATATTGTAAGAGCCATGGTGGGGGAGAATATCCAGAGACACTGACCCCTCAGCAGCAACACACTAAGGGGGGTTGGAAATCTGGCTACCTCTTATGCTATTCATAACCCCCACCCCATGGACAGATCCAGTATGCCCATTGAGGAGGGTCCCCAGTGGTTTGGGGACAGGGAGGAGGGAAATGGGGGTACTGTCACAAGATTTGCTCATACATTGTATCTAATTAATGATAATAAAGATATTTAATAAAAACAGCTATGATAGAATACAAAAAATTTTGACTTACCTTGAAACAAATAAAAAAATGGAAAATCTCAACAAAAAATAAATTCTCTGAGTAATTAGGAATACATTTATCACTGTACTTAATCACTATAACTTTATGATACCCTTATATTATACAATATTAGCTTTACTAGTTTATATTACCAGCATGACTTTTCTATGTATTTGAGTTTGTTACCCCTGAACAAATATAGAGAAGTACTTTAATCATACTAAACAGAGGAAGAAAATATGCATATAACGAAGTGATTATATATTTAAAGGTAGCAGTGAGGAGCCCAGAGATGGTAATGTGTTCAGGAGTAACTGAGAAAATAGTGATGAGTTAGGGAGGG
>PVHP010028037.1:0-23405 GCA_004024765.1 Zapus hudsonius
CCCCCAGGATAGGTTAGGCAACTATTCCTCAAAATAATAAAAAGTATAACAGATTGATGAACGGGTAACCAATTTTCTAGTGATTCATAATCAAAGTCAAGAGATACAATATGAGGTTGATGAAATCAAAACCAGAGAATTTATCACATATGAAAGTAGCTTATATTGAACAAAAATTAATACAATAAAAACCAAGAGTAGAGCTGGGAAGCCAAGTGTGGTGGCACATGTCTCTAATCCCAGCCTTTGGGAGGCAGAAATAGGAGGATGGCTACGAGTTTGAGGCCACCCTGAGACTACAGAGTGAATTCCAGGTCAGCCTGGGCTAGAGAGAGACCTATGGAGAAAAACGGGAGGTGGGGGCAAGTATTGCAGGAGAGATAGCTCAGCATTTAAAGGCACTTGCTTGCAAAGTCTTATTGCCCAGGCTCCAGGTAAAGTCAGATGCACAAAATGGCACATGTGCCTGAAGTTTGTTTGCAGTGTGGCAAGTGGCCCTGGTGTGCCCACACTCACTCCCTTACTCTCAAATAAAAAAATAAAATAAATAAAATTAAAAAATAATTTTAAAAAAACAGAGTAAAGGAGGGAAAGAAGGCAAGAGATTGCATAAATAAACCAAATCCCTCATCACTGGAAAAGCTATATACTCAGTTAAAATTTGTATCAATTGAAATTGATGCTGACTGACTAGCAGAAAAACTAAAAATAAAGATTTTTTTAAGAATAACTAAAAACAGATGAAAGATGGAGTAGTCTCTTCTGACAAGACTACAGGAAGGAGGTATAACAGCAAGGAACTACAGAAGTTGTTTCATTTATTAAAAGAGAGAGAGAGAGAGAGAGAGAGAGAGAGAGAGGCCATGAGTAGTAGGGGAGAGAGTCTAAGCCTGTGAATAATTGATCAGTCTGACAACCCCTGGTCCCAGCAACTGGTTCCTTCCCTCACTGAGCTGTTGACCAAAGTGACCCATGAGGTTCCAAAAACAAGACGGAATTCTATCAAAGCTCTTGAGTGCCCTACCCAGGCCTGAGGCCAAACCCTGTTGCTGAAGAAACCACAGAATGCCACCAATCAGCTTCAAGAGACCCTTCAAGGTCCGGAATGGTAACCAGCCCCCAGATACCAGTTAGTGCAGTGCTGGAAGGCACTGCACAAGCTGCCATTGGAAGCTGATCAACAACAGCTGGAGTAAACAGAGACCACTGGCATGAAACACAGTCTGCAGCCATGAGTAGGCTGACCACACCTCCTACTGGGAGAGAATAGCGAACCAAGAAAGGAGCACTTGTGCAATGGAGAAACCTGGGCCTGGGGGAGACAATCAATAGCTTTTAGATTCGGCCAAATATTCCACTTAGTGAGGGGGAGCCCTTGACTGGAACTGGGGATTCAGGGCGATAGGCACCGGATCCCGCATTCTTGGGCTCACAAGAAAAGATGCACTATGGGACCGATTGACAGGGAGGCTACTAAAAATAGAAACTAGGTAATCCAGAATTGTGTCTATTTATTAAACTGTACTGATCTCCCTCTCCGATGGAGATTGTGTTTGTATTTTTCAGGATACAGAGAGAGAGCTGTGGCCCATCTAATCCTACCATCCGACCGTAGGCAGATAGCTGAGATCCTGGCAAGAGATGAGCCACCACAGTCATATCGTGGAGGATCCATATGGAACCCCGCAGAGAATGACGGGATGAACAAGGGACCCACAGCCACAGCCATTCAATCAACACAGGATAAGCCAGGGTGACAGAAACCAACAATTTTTGACACAAAGACCCCTAAACTCACAATATTAAAGCAGCCTTAATACTCACCCACCACAACTCAGGGAACTGAGCAGAAGAGGGGGATGGAAAGATTGTGAGAGCTGTGGTGGGGGAGACTATCCAGAGGCATGGCACCCTTCAGTAACAACACACTTGGGCCAGGAGGACCGGGCTGAGTACTAGGCTATCCATGGTCCCCTGCCACAAGGACTGATCTAGATGGAGGAGGATATCCAGCTGATTGGGGATGGGGAGGGGGGACATTGGGGAATTGTTGATAACAACTCATTGTTTACCCACTAAATAATATAATTCATTATGGACAATAAATATAAATATATATGTAAAAAAAATAAAATGGAAATACATTTATAACATCAGATGATCTGCTAACTAGTTGAAAAGGTTCTTTTCAAAATGGATTGACCCAGAAAAGTTAGCCTGAGGAACATAAAAGCTGACTACTTAGTTGAAGATCTTTCGGCCTTTCAAAAATTAGACATAATTCTTCAGGTAGTGAGAAAAAAATCATCTTCCTAAGCACATAAGTAAGGAAAAAGGAATAAAACTGAAAAATAGGGAAGACTTTACCTTTCAGCATTCTGATAAAAGATGACCTAGAAAAAGGGGCTATAATTTCCTAATCCTTCAGGCTGAAGAATGGCAACTGGGAATAGTATTTTCAACCTCAAATTCCTAGTCTGGAAGTTGTTAATCGGTTTGAATGGTGAATGGCTTAATTATATGAGGACCACATTAATGTCTCTAAGGAGGGAGAGTGATCTGATAGGTTTTAATTTGAAAAGCTCTTCATAAAATTAAAAAGGAATGCCAACCTGACAATAATCTGTGCCTCTGTGGAGAGGTAAAAGGCCAATGTAGCTGGACGAATACAGTGTGATCAATTAGGCTTTAAGGCCAAATTGATCTGGTACTAGTCAATAATCATGAATGTCATTCACTGGACAGCCAAAAAGAAAGTAGTCGCCATTTCTGTTACAGCTAGTAGGTTTTTCTCTAAGTTACTTGAAAGTAGTCAGAACTGCATGTATTTTAAAGTTTCAGACTCCCATCCTCTGAAATAACTCTTAGAGGATAAAAACTTCTTCGATCAAAATGTATGTAAGTTACAGCACTCATCTCAAATGGAATAGCATAATTTAGAAAAAAATCTAGATGCATTCTCTTCCATTTTAGAGTTTAAATAGCACATACAAGAAAAAAGGGAGATGAGGCAAACTGGCAAGTTCAAATCTATAGTTTTCAAAGCTCACAAAATCACAGTAACTGAGAAGAGCAAGGTCAAACATGAGAGTGTCCACCTTTGAGGGGTAGAAACACAACAAGGTAACTCTGATCTGAGAATTCTTTCCATGGACTTCTAGGAGCCAAGACCAATACTGATGAACATTTGCCTTAGCTGTTGACCTCTTGAACAACGCTGTACAAAAGAATTATAATGTAAGTCATATATGTCATTTTAAATTTCTAGATGCCAAAATTTAAAAATCAAGAAGCACAGAATGAATTTTTATAAAATGCTTAATTGGATATACCCAATCATCATTTGAACATATATTCACTATTTAAGAGTCTTAATGAAATATTTTACATTACCAGGTACCAGGTAGAAGATGAAGTGGCACTTTGGTCACAGTAGGGAAGAAACCCCCCACCAAATTCACAAATTCACCCTAGGTACTCAACTGCTACATGTGGCTAGTGACTGAAAGGTTCTCCTTTTTTTCTGTTGTGGTTGGTTGGTTTTTTTGAGGTAGGTGTGTTTGTTTGTTTGGTTGGTTGGTTGGTTGGTTGGTTTCTGAGGTAGAGTCTCGCTCTAGCCCAGGCTGACCTAGAAGTCACTACGTCAAACTCAAGGAGATCCTCCTGCCTCTACTGGGATTAAAGGCATATGCCACCAGGCCATTCAGGTTCTCCTTTTGACTGACCACCACAGTAGTTCTCTCAAGGAGTTTACATTCTCATATACAAATGCAAGAAGCAAGGATGAAGTATAATGGGAAGGTGGAGAGGAATACAGTTTTATCTAGGAAGATGAGGGCTCTCCTATCTACTGGTGAGAGATTTGGGCAGAGGCCAGAAGGAGAAAAGGCTTCACAATTATCTTTCCAGGTAGAACAGACAGCGAGTAAAGGCACCTCAAAGTACAGTGAGCACACTAGCCTCCTATGGTACAGAGTAATGAAAGGATGAAGGGTAATATCATAGACGCACATGTGGACCAGAGCACATGGGCCATGCAGGCCCCAGATGAATAGGCAGTCACAAGAACACTGACATCATCTGACTTACGTATTATGAGAATTTATTTGTGTGAAGAAATTATTGTAGGGCAATGGGGCAGGAGCAGAGAGATGAGATAAGAGGCTCTTGCAGAAACTAGAGTAAGGCATATATATGGTTGCTTAGCAGAGGAAAGAAGTAATATTGGGGTTGTTTTTGTTTGAGTCAGGGTCTCATTATGGAGCCCAGATTAGCCTGAATTTATGATCCTTCCACTTCAGCCACCCGACTATGATCACAGGCATGTTACCACCATGTATGGCTTCTGTTTTTATTCTAATAATTTCAATTTTATTTTTAAAATTAGCTAAGTTACAAACAACATTCATGTATATTTAACCTACTATCTACTTGTAACATTTCACTTACAGAGCATCCACAATGGGTGTGTGTATGTGTGTGTGTGTATACAAACATTTATATACACAAAATTTCTCATCAGAATTATGTGAAAGTTACATCATGGTTCACATGGTTCTTTTCTTCAAAATACTTCAGTACTTCCTAAACATGATATTCTCTTACACAATCACAGTAGTTACCCACCCCTATAAATTTAATATGACATTGTACTTCTATCTAATCTACTGTACTCCAGCTTTGTCAGTTGGACCAATAATGTCATAGTATTTTCTCTCCTCCAGTTCAGGATCCAGTATAGATCAGATATTGCATTTATCCTTTAATCCTTTAATCTACAACACTTCTAGAACATTTATCACACTAACATTCTAGAAAATAATATCCCTACTCCCATTCTGGATACCTAGTTTGGGTTTTGTCTGATGTTTACGCATGATTACATTCAAGTCTGCATTCTGTGCTGTCCAGGTAATGCTGTGATATCAGGGTATCAAAGTTAGAGAACACAGGACAGCTGGGCATGGTGGTGTACACCTTTAACCCCAGCATTTGGGTGGCTGAGGTAGGAGTTCAAGGCCAGCATGGGACTACAGAGTGAGTTCCAGGTGAGCCTGCCTCAAAAACAAACAAACAACAAAAAGTTATGGGCGGGGAAGATGGCTCAGTGGGTAAAGTGGGTATAGGACATCCCTCTGTCTCTCATTGGTACTGTTAATTGAATCACATGATCAAAATATTACTTGAGTTATCTGCTATACTCTCATTGTTATATTTTTCTCTTGTCACTAATAAGCAATTCTGAGAATGCACTTTCTTTTTTTTAATTGTATTTATTTGCAAGAGAGATTTTATCTTAGTATGCAGGGACTCTTGCTGCTACAAACAAATTTAAGACGCATGCACAACATGTCTTTACATGGGTACTGGGAAATCAAGCCTGGGCCATCAGGCTTTTTAAGGAAGCACCTTTAACCATTGAGCCATCTCTCCAGCTCCAGAAAATATACCCTCAAAGCACACAAAGAATGTACTCTTAATCAATATTTCCCCTTGATTTATAATTTGTTAAGGATTCCTGACTGATCTAACCTTTACTATGATGATGGCAAACTGATGATTTTTCATCCCTATTTTTCCCTTGGCCTCAGTATTCTATTACTATAAGATCCTTTTCTCTCCTACTCATTTATCTACTATCAGCATGGACCCATGTTTAAAATCCATCACTGTACATGTTCAAATGATCCCAGAACTGGTAGTGGGAGATCTTCAAATGGGCCTTTCAGATTATGTTTTAAAGAAACAACTGTGTATATGTATACTTATGTACACATATGTCTGTAATAGGGAAAGATGTAGATCATTTCAAAATTTCAGCCCTGAACTAAGTGAATGATGTTGGTTTTCAGAAAAATAAGAAAAGTTTTGCCAGGGAAAATCAGGAATTCCATTTTGTATGTGCTGATTCTGGATCTTACTAGATCTCCAAGTAGAGATAGTGAATAGGAAGCCAGATGAGTCTAGAAACCTGGGTTTCCCCTCTATGCATGTTGCTATGGCTTGAATATCTGTGTCACTGCAACCTCATCCCCAAGGCAACAGTAGCATACAATGTTTGGGAGGCAATTAAAGGGGCTCTACACTCATAAAAGGTTAGCACCCTTATGAAAGGGATGGAAGGAACCAGCAAGCCTTTCTTTTTGCCTCCTTGGCTTAATGAGGACACAGCATTCAAGATCCCATCCTCAAGGCAGAGACTGGGTCAGAGATGGCTCCATGGTTAAAGATGCTTACTTGCAAAGTCTGCTGTCATGGGTTTAAGTCCCCAGTAACCATGTAAAGCCAGATGCACAAACTGGTATGCACATCTGGAGTTGGTTTGCAATGGTAGGAGGCCTTGATGCATCCATATTTTCCCCCACTCTCAAGTATATATATTTTTAAAAAGAGAAAAAAATAAGTCTATCTACCTCTTCTGCTAAAAGTCATGCTTTCCAATGCTTTTAAAAACAAGATCCAGCCAGGTGTGATGGCACACACCTTTAATACCAGCACAGGTAGGAGGATTGCCATGAGTTTGAGGTCACCCTGAGACTACATAGTGAATGCCAGGTCAGCCTGAGCTAAAGTGAGACACTATCTCAAACCACCACCACCCCAAAAAAATATAGTAATAAGGAGGAGGAAGAGGAAGAGGAAGAGGAGGAGGAGGAGAAGGAGGAGAAGATTCAAGTTCCTCACTCTGCACAGAACTCTTTGTATGATTTGGCCCTTGCTCTTCTCTCCACTGTCTTCTCTTTCCTCATATATGATACTTTAACCAAGGACTC
This sequence comes from Zapus hudsonius, assembly GCA_004024765.1. Classification (NCBI taxonomy): domain Eukaryota; kingdom Metazoa; phylum Chordata; class Mammalia; order Rodentia; family Dipodidae; genus Zapus; species Zapus hudsonius. The sequence goes on from PVHP010028037.1 coordinate 6,774, forward strand.
TACTCTTCCTCAAGGACAACAAATCCTTTCTATACCTAAATACTGGCCTACCCACTTGTCATGCCCTATTCCTAGAATGCCCTCTATTGTTTTTTGAAGCCTGTTCATTGTATTCTCCCTCAACAATCTGTCAAATATTTGACACTTCTTTGAAGAACTATTTCCTTTGAACAACCCATTCAAAGTAGCTTTGCTTACTATTGTCACATATGATGCCTGGTACATGACTTGTACCAAGTATATATTGAATAAAAAGCGACATCATCACTTAGTAGAGACGATACAGAAGGATTTAATCATTAACTAGGCTTTGAGACAAAGTCAGTGCCTTCATGCTGCCTCCAGTAAGTGGTGATGCTACATAGCACAGGGAAATATGCCTCTGACATATGATTAGGTGAACTAGGCATCATCATCATCATCATCATCATGCTTTCCTCACCATGATGAAACTTCCTCTGGGAACGTAAGCCTGAAACAAACTCTTTTTTTCCCATCAGCTGCTTCTGGTCAGGTGCTGTGTCCCAGCAACAAAGGATAGCTGCTATAAAATGTTTCTTTTCTGACAATCCTCCCAAAACAATGTTACCTCGATCAAATTATAAGAAAATATCTGAGAATCCTGAGTTAAATGACTACTCTATAAAATAAGTGGTCTATTGCCTTTAAAAATTCACTGTGGTGAAAATATAAAGAAACTGTTCCAAATGAAAAGACAAAGGGTAATGAAAAGTAAATGGAATTCTTGTTCATACTTGAAATTCTGAATAAGAATTGTTTCCCATTTCATTGTTTTTTTAAGGTGGGGTCTCACTAGTGAAACCCACTAGTGAGAAACTTGCTGAAATAAGACATACTGGTTACACAAGGGAAAATATACACTAAAATTTCTGGTGTTATTTTTTTTTTCTCTTCTGGTGTTATTAGTGCAACCTACGGATAGTTCACAAAAATAAAGATGCAGAGCTGGAGAAATGGTTCAGTGGTTAAGGTGCTTGCCTACAAACCTAACCACCCAGATTCGACTCCCCAGTACCAAATTAAAGCCAGATGCACACTAGTACATGCATCTAGAGTTTGCAGTGGCTGGAGGCCCTAGCATACCATATTCTCTTTCTTTCTCTCTCTCTCTCAGTCTCTCTCTTTCCTTGCAAATAAATAAAAATTAAAAAAAAACAAATATACAAATGTAAATATATACATACCTTTAATAAACAAATGAATCTCTCTCCTTGCAAGTAAATAAAAATTTAAAAAACAAATATTATGTATATAAATGTATATCTATATACCTTTAATATACAAATAAGAACTTAAAACAGTTAAGTACAGAAGAGATCAGTTTTGAAAAACTTATGCAGGCCATGAGGGAAAATGCTAGAGAATTTACCAGTCTCATATAGAAAGAGATGGAATGTAAGAAAACATACCACGCAATAGCATACATCACTAATTTTACTGTGATTGAAGGGAAAGAAATTTCTGCAACAACTTTTACCTAGAACAGATGTCTTGTTGAAAATGTGTTTGCAATTTTATGATCCTATGTTAATAATGAAAAAAATTATAAAAACAAAATATCAAAGCTCTTGAAAATCATACACTAATTTTCAAAGGAAATCATTTTACTTGGTCATTCTCAAAGCTGTATGAAATAGTTACAGGCAAGAAAAATAGAAAAATGACACAAAATTTTTTATTATACCAGAATTAATGCTTTCTTGCCTACGTAGACACATGACTGGGTGCTGCTGGACAAAGACATGGGAGCCTAATTCAGCAGTCTGAAGTCCAAAAAGAATGCTAAAAGAATGAAAACACAGTATTTTAAAATGAAAAGCATGTACAAGGTATTTTATTCTTCACGACCTAATATTAATATGTGCAAAAGCATTTTATTTATGTCATAAGAAACAGATGATGTTACAGTTAAATTCAATTCCACATACATTGACTCCATAATTTTGTGACATTAGATATAGAAATCATTTTAAATAAAAATTAATTCCTGGTGCTCAGATTAGCGTTCCTGGTAAGACCTTTCAATAAAAGGATACAACTTACACACTGAAATGAGTACATTAATAAACATCCTCTGAAGCTTGAAAAAAAAAGAAAATCTCCCCACTAGCAGCAGTCATTCCAACCAGTTTATTTCACGGAGGCACTGGGCTAGTTAAGAGATTTATGTTAAAGAATGGCAGATATACTAACATCTAGAGTTCTCATATAGTAAGGAACTAAATAGGTATAAAAATACAAAAACTCTTTATTGGCACAATGACTTATTTCTAAAACACAAAATTTAGGGTACAAGAATAATTTGAGATACATTAAGGCTCAGTAATAGAGAAAAGTTCCTTTTAGGGCTGGAGAGATGGCTCAGCAGTTAAGGCACTTGCCTTCAGTGCCTAAGGCCTGGGGTTCAATTCCCCAGGACCCACATAAACCAGACCCACAAGGTGGTGGCCCTGGTGCATATTCTCTCTCTCTCTCTCTCTCTCTCTCTCTCCTTGAAAATGAATATTTTTTAAAGTTCCTTTTAATAGTCTTTTCTTAAGTATTATATATACTATTATAGTATTCTATGCATAATTAAAAATTGTGCATTAGGTAATCTAAACAAACTGGGAGTTTTTTGTTTTTTGGTTTGTTTTGGTTTTTGGAGAGAGGGTCTGGCTCTAGCCCAGGCTGATCTGGAATTCACTATATAGTCTCAAGCTGGCCTTAAACTCATGGTGATCCTCCCATCTCTGCCTCCTGAGTGCTGGGATTAAAATGGTGGCGCATGCCTTTAATCCTAGCACTCTGTAGGCAGAGGTAGGAGGATATCTGTGAGATGAAGGTCACCCTGATACTACATGGTGAATTCCAGGTTAGCTTGAGCTAGAGCAAGACCCTATCTTGAAAAAACAAAAAAAGATGTAGGCCACCACACCCTGCTGGGAGTCTGTTTGTTTGTTTTTAAGACAGTTAAGTTGATTGTGTGTGTGGTATGCATGCTTGTGCACATGTGTGCATGGGGAAACCAGAGGACAACCTCAAACATCATCTATCTCCTTTGAGACAGGGTCTCTCATTGACCTGGAGATTTCCAATTAGGCTAGACTGACAGGCTGCACGGATCCACCTGTCTCTCCTTTCCCAGTGTAAGAATGGAGTCACATGCCACCATGCCTAGCATTTTCTATGTGTACTAAGGATTGAATTCAGGTCCTCATGTTTATGAGGTAAGCACTTTACCCCACTGAGCTGTTACCCCAGACATTGGTCATTTCATTAGAAATGAATAAATACACATTGGTTTGGTATATTCAAACATGATATTAAAGAGTCCATTTTCTACCATAGCACTTAGAGTAAAATTATATATGTGTGTTATCAGGAATACACAAATGCAATGATAAAATGTAACAAAGTTTCCTTTTGAAAATTCAATAAAAGGAGTTGGAAATATAATTCAATTAGTACAGTGCTTGCCTAGCATGTACAAAACCCTGGGTTTCATAGCCTAGCACCTCATAAAAATAGACATGGATCTACATGCCTGTAATCCCAGCACTCGGGAAGTGCAGACAGGAGGATCAGAAGTTCAAAGTTATCCTGCACTACAGAGCAAGTTCAAGGCCAGCCTGGGGCTTCATGAAATCATGTCAGAGGAGAGGAGGGAGGGAGGAGAAAGGGATAGAGAGAGAAATTGGAGGCTTAATGAAAAGGAAAATTCGTGAAAGTAATCACCATACTATTTTATGAACTTTTTTCCTCAAAGAAATATGGGTGTCAGAAATAAGCAAAGACTGAAAAGCATCTTGAGTCTAGGTTTACAAACCACTACCCAAGGGGCTAGGAGGAAGACAAGCAGAGCAAGAAGCAGCCGGAACAACTTACAAGTAATGGTTCTGGCTTAGACTATAAATTTCATTAATGAAGACTCTGAGATTTTGTGTATAATTATAGACAAATGTATTACCAATCTTTTTGAAACTCCATGAGAGTAAAACAGCCATTAGTATGTTTCATAATGCTAGATTTTAACAGCTCTTCTAACAACAGGCTGTCTGGGTAATTACTAAGTTATCTGAGAATTACTATGAACTTTGTACCTTTTAGTTCACTGACAGATGACTATTTATTATTAGCTCAAGTAAGAAGAATGGATGAAGACGCTTGCTTTATATACAGGCGCATGTTTGCACATAGACCACAATGAACTTTGGTCCCCAGAAATATACTGTGAAAAGCCACACAGAAATCTGTGAATAAGGGCTGGAGAGATGGCTCAGCGGTTAAGGCACTTGCCTCCAGTGCCTAAGGCCCTGGGTTCAATTCCCCAGGACCCACATAAACCAGACCCACAAGGTGGTGGCCCTGATGCGCGCTCTCTCTCTCTCTCTCTCTCTCTCTCTCTCTCTCTCTCTCTCTCTCTCTCTCTCTGCTTGAAAATGAATAAATAAAATATTAAAAAAAAGAAATCTGTGAATAAGCATCAGGGCCAACAAAGTGGTTGCTATTTCTATCAGAGCCTGTATTAAATAAATGTAACTCCATGTGCAGATGTGTATTCTGGAGAAGTGTTTCTAGACTTTATAAATGTTGTTGGGAGCTATCAATAAAAAGTATTTAAAAAGTAATTTCTAATTATGAGAAACAGCTAAGTTTGTTGATCTGGACTTCTAAAAATTAAATAATTCACCTTGAGTAAAAGTAATTCAGAAATCAAATCCATGAGCTGTTAGAAAAAAATTAATGGGGAACATTCTGAAAAGCAAAGTAAGTTCAAAAAGAAAAGTCAAGCAAAATAGACTTCTGTGTCTTCAGCATGTCATTTAAAGTATAGAACTAATTCTAGCAAGTAAAGTAAACATCATTTTTAAATACATGATTAGTAATTTAAATGTTATTTAAAACATCTGCCTCACTTCAAAACTCTATATTTTATTACAAATAAGCCTTTAAAGAAAGTACAAGCATTTTAAGGTGGTGATTATTATATTCCAAAACTTTTTGTGCACATTATATCTCAATATTCTACAAGGTTCTTTTTATAGTATTATAACTCTGTTAAGAAAAAAAATGAACAAAAACAAGACGCAAATGAATGGTCATTAACATAATGGCAATAGGGCATTTCAACCAAGAATAATTGGGAACTGGTCAACACATTAATTAAGCAATTCTAACCCTTACAATGGTAATCAACATAAAGATGCCAAACGTAAAATTTTTAATATACCAAATCTAGACATAAGTATATTGATATAAATTGGGAATTATATGAATAACGGTTATGCAATTATCTTTAAACTGAGTCTTTCCCAGCATTATACATAATTAAGAGCTTAACTGATGCTTTCTGGTGATGTTTAATGAAGAAATCCTCTTTCAAGTACATGGACACAACATGTGATTTAAAGAAGGAGATTGAAACCGTCGGCAGATAGGAAGAAAACTATTCCCTATATATTAGACGTTACAGCCTCCAAACTGCACACAATATATCTCTTTTCTTAGCCATAGGCTACCCACTCACAAGTCTTTACAACATCCACGGTGGTGGTAAGGAACAATTTAATACAACAGCCCGCCCCACAGAAAATTTCCACTCAACTTTAAAGGCTTGTCATATCTGTCCTATCAATTGGTGAGAAGAGATGAAAATGGATTCTCAAGAGCAATGGGCTTAATGCACTACCCCTGAGGTAGTAAACCATCCCACTTAGTGTAAATAGTTTTGAAACCTGGCGATATAAGTATAAGATCCATTTCTCGTCTGTAAAAGCAAAGGCTAAAGCATATTAACTGCTATGGCTTCGAATCATCAGTAAAGCTAAAATACCAGGAGAGAAGGGTGAAGATCCCTTTCTGAAGCTTTCAACTTTAACCCTAGGCAGTGAATTGAATGAATGCCAAGTCCAGTTTCCAGTTTTAATTTAGCTACTCCCACAGCAGCCGTATTTTCACTATATATTACTAGTTGTATAAACAAAAATAAAATAAGTATTCAGAACACTGCATGAAAATAAAAGCTAGACACAAAACTGAAAGTAACTAAAGATATTCCAGAATATTGCTAGCAGAATAGCCATGATACAAATTCTGAACTGAGCCAAGTGGGGTGGTGCACACCTTTAGTCCCAGCACTTGGGAGGCAAAGGCAGGGGCATCACCATGAGTTCGAGATTCCAGGTCAGCCTAGGCTAGAGTGAGGCCCTACTTAAGAAGGAAGGCAGGCAGGCAGGAAGGGAGGGAGGGAGAGAGGGAGGAATTCTGAACTGCTCACCACCTGTACGTTTGTCACGGTTTCATGCCTCTCATATGATGAGCTCAAAATGCAACTCTTAAAAGTGATAATACTTTAAGCAAAGCATCTTTTAATTGCTTTGAGGCTTCATGTATTAAAAGTTTATTTTTTTAATTTTTAAAATTTATTTTTAAGTGTTTCATTGGCAATGAAATAGAAATTATCTTGGTATGAATGGTTCAATATTACAATGTCAATGAAACCGTTCCACTAGATAAAGCCCTCCATCAACACACCATGAAATCTAATATGTGAGTTTCTTCAGATCCAATAAGCCTCCATTGGAAGCACTATAGTTTATGTTGTATATAATTATTGGACTGAATACATACCAGAACCTGAGGATCTACTGATGTAGTAAATAAACCTAGACTATTAAAAAGTTACTTACCAGCTAGCTATAGACTATATGCATTCACTTAAAGAATACATAAGCACTTAATTTTTTTTAGTTGGTAGGTCCTTTTTTTCTTCTAGAAAGGTATGAAAATGTATCCACTATGTGTTGCTTTGCCAGGTGTGGTGGCACACGCCTTTAATCCCAGCACTCGGGAGGCAGACGTAGGAGGATCACCGTGAGTTCGAGGCCACCCTGAGACTACATAGTGAATTCCAGGTCAGCCTGGGCTACAGTGAGACCCTACCTCGAAAAACCAAAAAAAAAAAAAAAAAAAGAAAAGAAAGAAAGAAAATGTATCAGCTAGGTGCTATATATGAAAACACTACAAATCAGAAGAGGAACGCTGATACCTCCCTTGTATCAAGATGCTAAAATCTCCAATACAATGCATCTCAGAATACATTTCAATCCTGTGCAGGTTTTTGCCTAGAACATACCAAAAGGTTTTTCTATTTTACAAATAACAATCACCTACAAAATACTTGTGGAGGATGGGCACAAAGAATGGAATTATACTGGGGCCCCTACATATAAGGAATATGGCAGTAGAAACCATGCGACCAGGCTTCTCTGAGTCAGGATGAAACCAGCGGCTGCTGTTTGCATACCACCATTAGTAAAAGACTGTTCTGCCAGAGGCAGAGAAGTTGGTAAGTGAATGCATCAATACCGGCTTCAGTCAGAGTTGCCTTCAAAACGTAATGGCTCATTCCGTGCAAACATTAGGAAGAGGCTAATGGAAGGCTTTTCTAGCCAACTAGATTGAACACAACATGAGGTCCTCCCTTGGTATATACACACTGAACAGTGTTTAATTCTGCCTTTGTTTCCAGCCTTGTTGTCTTTGGGATGTTGGAGTGGGGGTAGGACAAGAAAAAAGACTATGGCTTTTTGTTTTATTAACTTACGGAGCTGCTTTTTTTTTAAAGACCATAAGGGTCTAATTCCCTTTCATAGTCTAAACATGATCTTGGTAAAAGCAGAATGAGGTGATTATAATAGTGTAGGATACTTATTTGTTACTTTGACCTCAGAATCATTTTTAAAAAATAAATTGAGGGCTGGAGAGATGGCTCAGCGGTTATGGCACTTGCCTCCAGTGCCTAAGGCCCTGGGTTCAATCCCCCAGAACCCACATAAGCCACATCCACAAGGTGGTGGCCCTGGTTCCCCCCCCCTCTCTCTCTGCTTGAAAATAAATAAATAAAATATTTAAAAATAAATAAATAAATTGATAACAGTGACATATAGAATGCTAAAAGATTTACTTTTCATAGTACTACAAAACTATAATACTTAGCAGAAACTAAGTCTTAACTAAAGTCATATTTCCAGTCTTTTTCCATTCACCTACTTGACTTCTAGAAAGATTTTAAAAATAATTTTATTTATTTATTTGCAAAGAGAGAGATTGAGAGAGAGTGAGAGAGAGAGAGCACACTAGGGCCTCTAGCTACTGCAGATAAACTCCAAGTGCATGTACTACTTTGTACATCTGACTTTATGTGGGTCCTGGGGAATCGAACCCAGGTCATTAGGCTTTTCCATCAAGTACCTTAACTACTAAGCCATCTCTCCAGTCCCTAAAAATGTTTTTAATTCTAAATTTTTCACTGCTACACAAATAGTAATGTGCATATGATTGTGTGAGAAGCTTGTTAAAATGCAATTTCTGATTCAGTTGGCCTGGGATAGGCATAAGAATGTACAGTTCTAACAAGTTCCCAGGTGGTGGTCATGCTGCCAGTCACCCAACAGAGCACACTGTCAAGTAGCAAGTGCCTAGCAAACCCAGAAGTAAAAAGTACGGTCTTTCCTTCCACATTCCTATAATTTAAACATAATTCCAGTGATTCTATTTTTCCACATTTTAATTTCCTCATCTTTAAAATGAAGAATTCACATGATCTATTCTTTTACACAAAAGAACACTATACATATAAGTAAAAATTATGATCATTGTGATAATAAGCTTCAAGTACTCATATGCATTAGCATTAGGTGAATGGATACATGGGAGTTTATACTAATGTAATTTGTATATGTTTTTAAATCTTTATAATAGGAACTTATCAAAATATGATCACTAAATTCCCTATAAGAATGGTTTATTCTGTGTTTATTTTAATATAATGTATTATATTTTAAAAATTCATGCAGTGGGCACAAAGAAACTTCAAGGCTGATGGATATGTTCATTATCTACAGCAGTAATGGCATTACAGGTATATACATATGTCAAAACTAACCAAATTATAAATTTTAAACATGTACACTTCAACAAAGCTGTTTAAATAACAACAATAAAAATTATACACTCTCAATTTTGTGTTCATGAAAAACAAAAATAATAATTCTCCACAGGAAACCACTGCTTCCTAATATGAAGTTAAAAACTGAGGGTGGCTTTGGAAGCTATGACCAAAAGGAAGAGGAATCTGAGGACAAACTAGCCAGTTTCCAATCAATGAACTAAAGCACAGCTTGTTAAACTGTGGGTCTTTTCCTCTAGGTGGTTCTATATCTAATAGTTGGGGCTGTGAAAACATGGGAAACAAAAAAGGATTTGTGAACACACAACGACCAAAAATTAATTTAAAATCTAATTCATAGGGCTGGAGAGATGACTCAGCGGTTAAGACACTTGCCTCCAGTGCCTAAAGCTCCCAGTTCAATTCCCCAGTACCCACATAAGCCAGACCCACAAGGTAGTGACCCTGGTGCGCTCTCTCTCTCTCTCTCTCTCTCTCTCTCTCTCTCTCTCTCCTCTCTCTCTCTCTCTCCCCCCTCTCTCTCTGTATCTCTCTGTGTGAAAAATGAATAAATATTTTTTTAAAAATCTAATTCATAGTGAAACCAAAAGGATCCTGACAGGACTTGTCAGTGTTGCTGTACAACTTGACTGCAGCCTTCGTTGTAAACACACATGTGAGATAACTCCAAAGAACATGGCCTGAAACACTTTGGCTCAGAGTTAAGACTACTTACTGTATGTTATAAATTGTAGTGTTTTTACTGTCTACACAATGTTTTCTGTCTTGTAAAAACAGAAAAGTTTAGTTATAGAAAACAAAGACTTGGGGCTGGAGAGATGACTCAACAGTTAAAGGTGCTTGCACAGTCTGACAGCCAGGGTTCAATTCCCCAGGCCCTACCCATGTAAAGCCAGATGCACAAAGGGGCCCATGTGTCTGGAGTTTGTTTGCAGTGGCAGGAGGACCTGGTGCCCATTCATATACATATATTCTCTCTCTCTTTCTCTCTCTCTCAATTATTTTTAAAAAGAAACCAAAACACTTTAATATTTTCTTATCATTCTTTAGTATGTGCAGATCAAATAGTATATCTTTGGATTGTATTGTGATTGAATGTTTGGTTTAAAAAGTTGCTATTTGAGTTTCATAAAACTCCTTAAATGAATTTTGGTTTGGGTTCAGGACAGAATTTCCAATAATAGCCCTAAACACACTTCAGCCATTTTGTACTATGTATTTACATTGAACCTGTGTTCTCAATTATGAAATCAAAATATTAAGCCAGGCATGGTTGGCACACACCTATAATCCCACCACTTAAGAGGCTAAGGCAGGAAGATAGGCACAAGTTCAAAACCAATTTGAGCTATAAGAGTAAGGTCTTGCCTCAAAGCAAACTGATATACATCTATATATGTATTATACATTGATCAATTCTGAAAAACACTGAAGATGGTCAGATCTTGCAGTATCAAACATTCAAATAACATTTTTTAGTAAAAATAAGCATGCACATCTATCTTATTAGCAAGCAAGAGTCAGAAATTCAAGGTTAATTTCAGCTATACAGCAAATTGAAAGAGAGCCTAAGATAAATAGATCCTGGATCTGAAAAAAAATTAACATAAATATGGCCCGGGTGCCGGTGGCACATGCTTTTAATCCCAGCACTCAGAAGGCAGAGTTAGGCAGATTGCCATGAGTTTGAGGCCACCCTAAAACTACATAGTAAATTCTAGGTCAGCCTGAGCTAGAGAGACACTACCTCAAAAACCAAACAAAAAGGGGGGGGGATTGGAGAGATGTCTCAGTGATTAAGGTGCTTGCTTGCAAAGCCTAACCACCCGGGTTTGATTCCCCAGAACCCATGTAAAGCCAGCTGCACAATGTGGTCCATGCATCTGGAGTTCATTTGCAGTGGCTAGAGGCCCTGGTGCACCCATTCTTTCTCTTTCTCTCTCTGTCTTCTCTCTATCTTCCTCTGCTTGCCAATAAATAAATAAAATAAAATATTTTAAAAACATAAAATAAACTTCTTTATAATATGTCACAAATATTTGATTTGTACTCCTATTTTATATATCTATATACTTGGTGTCCTGTGTAAGAATTTCTCAAGCAAAAAGGATTCCAAGTAGAAAAGGTTTAAGAAGACATAAACTTAGAGGTGCCTTGGTTATAATGGAGCATGCCATCTTCCTTAGTAACTGATCTCTAACAATCATGTAGAGTCGACCTGCTTGCTATCCCCAACATCTCTATTCTAATCTTCCTTCATTTCCCCTCACATTTTTCCTTCTACCCACTTAGGGAAATTGACATTCTTCAAAAATACATAGCCTAAAGGATCTGTTCCTTTACAAATGCTGATACCTCTATTTTTTAAAAAAAATGTCCTCTTAGCCATGTATGGGTGATACACACCTGCAATCCCAGCACTTGGGAGGTAGAGACAAAAGAATTAGGGGTTCAAGGCTATCCTTAAGATACATAATGAGTTTGAGGCCAGCCTGGGTTACATGATTCCCTATGTTAAAAAAAAAAAAAAGTCAGGCTGGAGAGATAGCTCATTGGTTAAAAGTGTTTACTTGCAAAGCCTGACAGCCTGTGTTCAATTCCCCATATCCCGTAAAGCCAGACTCATTAAGTGGCATGTACATCTGGAGTTCATTTTCAGTGGCAGGAGGCCCTGCCATTCTCTCTCTCTCCACTCTCATTCTTTCCTTATGAATGAATAAATAAATTATTTTTTTAAGCCGGGCATGGTGGTGAACGCCTTTAATCCCAACACTCGGGAGGCAGAGGAAGGAGGATTGCCTTGAGTTCAAGGCTACCCTGAGACCACATAGTGAATTCCAGGTCAGCCTGGACTAGAGCAAGACCCTACCTCAAAAAAAAATTATTTTTTAAAGTCCTCTTGGCATTTAGACTCCTCCCTCTGTCCACTGTAACCCCAGTCAAATCTGCATTCTCCATAATGACTTTCCTTGAACTGTCATTTTTTTCCCTACCCCCAGTATTCTTTCCATGACTCTACAGTTCTAGCATAGTAGTCTACAAATTTAATTATGTGTGTTCCATATATATGAATTTTTACTGAATATATAACATGTGTGACTATACAAATAGATGATGTACATATACTTCTATTATTAATACACAATATACAAGTATGCTAAAGTCTACTGTTAACAATAGTATTAAATTATAAAGTACAAAAATAATTCTTACATAAGATTTTTTAAAGTTTCTATAATTTTTATTTTGTCTTTTGTCAGACATGATAGATCATTATTCTTTTTCCTTATGCACAACTAAAATCTTAAACCAAGAAAAATCTATTTTCCCATTTTTTTTAATCATACCTGTACAAGACCTGCATTTTATTGGCCCCATCGACATGCTGATAAGGATGATGGAGGAGAAAAAAAACAGTCATTAAATAGAAAGAAGGAGTAGTTAGAAAAAAGGGGTTAATAGGAAAGGGGGTGGAGGAGGGGAGATAAAAGAGAATGGTGAGAGAGAATTATGATGGGGTATACTGCGTCCATGAATAGGTAAACATGATATAAAAAGAAAAAAATAAAATGATATAAATAATAATAAAAAACAAAAATAACATTCATGATAATTATAAACAGTAGCTGGGCATGGTGACACACGCCTTTAATTCCAGTACTTGGGAAGCAGAGGTAAAAGGATCACGGTGAGTTCAAGGTCAGTCTGGAACTACAGAGTGAGTTCCAAGTCAGCTTGAGCTAGAGTGAGACTCTACCTCAAAAACCCAATATATATATATATATATATATATATATATATATATATATGAACAGTAAGTTAGTTCCATGTAGGATGAAGGAGAAAAAGGAAAGGGAATAAGATGAGGCAAACAGCCAGGCGTAGTGGCGCACGCCTTTAATCCCAGCACTTGGAATGCCATGAGTTCAAGGCCACCCTGAGACTACAGAGTGAATTCCAGGTCAGCCTGGGCTGAAGTGAGACCCTAACTCAGGAAAAAAAAAAAAGGCGAGGCAAAGATATACAGCAAGCCTTCAATTATATCTATAATGTTCTACTTTTTAAATTATTTGCAATGTATGAGTGCTTATATGTGATCTATATCTTTATGCTATCTGAACTCTATTGTGTTAAAAAGTATATAATGAAATGGAAAAATATGTTAGTTCTAGTGGTTTGGGAACCATCCCAATGATTATGGGAATATATCATTCCATGAGACCATTACTTTATTTTAACACTCAGCCCAATACGTCAATATTTCATATCCCTAAATTTATCTATCTCTTCCTTGAGCCCATGGCAACTTCAAAGCCCAAAATAGGCATTCAGTACATGTTTGCACAATAAACTTCTGATGTAAGCAGTGCTTATATGGGTTTCATTTTCCTAAATTAGTATCTGCTTATTTCCAAATAAACTGACCATAGGTTGATCTCCACTGGAAATAACTAATTATCTAAGAAAATTAACTTGGCAAGGCAGTATCCACTGTTGGCCATTAAATAATATTAGTAACCATCCACATTCATTGAAAATGTTGGCACACAAGACTTAGTCTTCTCTATCTCAAATCATTAGCCTATGGCTTCCTGAAGCATATAAGAAATCTGACCAACATCCTAGCCTTACAGTTCTCTGACCTCTTTAAAAATCAATAGCCTTGGAGTTGAGGAGATGGCTCAGCAGGTAAGAGTGCTTGCCACACAAGCATGAGCCTAAGAGAGCCTGAGATAGCCTGAGTTTGGTTCCCCAGCACCCATATAAACAGGTGGACATGGCCATGTATTCCTGTAACCCCACTGCTATGAAGAAGAGAATCAGGAGAATCAATGGAGCTCACTAGTCAGCAAGTCTGACCAAAACACAGATGAATGAGGGAGGACACTCAATTTTCTCCTCTGACCTCTGCAATGCATGCTCACTAGCACACCAGCTCCCAGGGACAAATCTAAGCTCGTCACTCTTGACCAGGAACTGCTTCATCACTGAAACAAAATTCAAATACTTCATCCTATAATTACAGTCTCCTATTCTGCCAAACTTCTCATTCCATTTCTTCCATTCTACCAGTTGCACAATCTAAATGCTTCATCTTTTCTTCATCCTTTAACCAATCCCTTCCATCTCTCCCCTGGGCACCAATGGATTATATGGTGGAACATGTTGACTATTTTTACAGTACAGACCTATAACCCTGCCCCCCTCAGCAACAATACACAAAGGGAGAGGAAAAAAAATAAAGAAAAACTGTCTACCTCTGGTGCAGTTCATAACCCCCAACCTATGGACAGATACAGGATGCACACGGAGGAAGGACCTCAGTGGGTTGGGGACAGAGAGGAGGGAAACGGGGACAAATTCAAAAGATTTGCTCATACAGTGTATATACTTATAATAAAGATTTTTTTAAGCCCTATAACACATTATACTGCTATCCTTTCCCTTATCTGCCAAGCAAACCCCAAGCACATGCAAAAATTGCAATTGACATCTTATTGGAGAAATCACAACTGGTCATGCTAAGGCTATTTCAATTTCAGGCTGCAACTTGGGTGAATTCTCAATCTAACAATCAGTTATTATACTTGTCCTACCAGTTCCTTCTTCCATTCTCTTCAGTAACCATTTCAAGGACTCGTTGTGCTCTTCAAACTCTCTATTTCATTACAGCCCAATTATTAAACAACAGATGATCACTTATATTCATCAAAAAAGTTAATCTATATGGTACATTTTCCCTTTGATTTTTAGTTCCTAATAATAAACTTCCCTACAACCTTACTCTTCGTTCACATTATAGTCTTTAAAAAGATAATATGAGGCTGGACATGGTAGTGCATACCTTTACTCCTAGCATTCTGAAGGCTAAGGTAGGAGGGTAGCTGTAAGTTCAAGGCCAGCCTGGGCTACAGAGTGAGTTTCAGGCTAATCTGGGGTAGAGTGAGACCTGTCAATCAGTACAGCATTTGCTTTACAAGCATGAAGGCCTGGCTTTGACCCCCCGTAGCCTATGTAAAAATATTGCACATGGTGCCCTTAGAATCTCAGCACTGGGAACGCAGATGGGAAGATCCCTTGGGTTTGTTGAACAGCCAGTCTAGCCTAATTGGTAAACTCAAAGCCAATAAGAGACACTTATTGCAGGTAGATGGCACCTAAGAAATGATACCTGAGGTTGTCCTTTAGCACATACATATACACCCAAACACACATGCATTTTTTTAACAAGGTAATATAGTATGGTAGGCTGATCATGGGGTAAACCAATTTGTGCTATATTTCAAAATAAATAAAAGCATGTAAATGTTCCCAAGATATTAAAATGATAAATGTTTCAGATGAAAATTATAATTACCCTGATTTGATCCTTACTCATTATAAGCACATAAAATTATCCTATTGTAACCTATAAATATGTACAAATATTATGAATCATTTTAAAAATTTTCTTGTTTGTATCAATGCAAGGTCTCACTCTAGCCCAGACTGACCTGGAACTCACTCTGTTGCCCCATGCTGGCCTTAAACTCATGGCAACCCTCTTACCTCAGCTCAGACTAAAGGTATGCACCAACATGCCCTGCTTTAAGTGATGTCCTCCCTTTCAAGGATAGCAGCAGGAAACAAAGTAGGCAGCAGCACCAGGGTCAGTCCTACAGTTAACATTTTTAAAAAACTGTCAAAATCATATTTTTCAAAATGTCTAAAAACAAAAGTTTATAGTAGCCACGTTAGCACTGATTCAAAAAATGGGTTTGAAAGGGGCGGCAGCATAAAACAAGTGGGATGGCTTCATAGTGTTGTTCTTCCTTTCCCTCGCCCAGTACCGGACCCAGTGGTGTTCTCAAAGAACACACTGAGTGTACACTCTAGGATGCTAGTCCCAGGTTCTAGAGGGAATAGAACAAATCTTTTTTTTTTAATCAACCACACTGTTCTGACCTTCCAGGGATTATCTCAAGAACTAATAGAAGGCTCTGGTTTGTTTCCAGAAGACACTCAGACAGAAAAACAAGAGACATTCCTCTAAACCATGTGAAAGAAAAGAAGGTTGTGCAACCAGCTGGAGCAAAAGATTACAGAACAATGAAAGAAAACATTGAGCAGAAAGTTTCTGAAGGAAATGAGAAGTTTCAAAAGCACCACCTATGCTACAGAACTAATAAAGTCTCATACATGCTCAAAAAAGACTTTGCAGGGGCTCAAGAAATGGCTCAGTGGTTGATTCCTTAATAAGCATGTGGGCCTGAGAGGGCCTAAAACTGGCCATGTTTGAATCTCCATAAACATAAAACAGCCAGGCATGGCCATGCATGCCTGTAACCCCAGTCCTGCCACGGGGAGCAGAGACCATGGAGTCATTCGGACTCATGAAAAGCAGCGAGCTCCATTATCAGTAAGAGATTCTAGCGCAAATAAGAATGGACAGAAGAACGATCAAGGAGGATATTCAATAATCTGCTCCAACCACTACAGAGGGATGCCCTCCACAGGTGAGCGCATGGGGAGCCTTACAGGCACATAGATATACATCCACTCCACACACAACACTACATACACACAAGAAAAAGAGATTTTGGAATACTCTGTAAACTTCACCTCTGGATAATGCCTAAGATCTCAGCTTAAGCAGAAAATAAACACTAGGACAGACT
>PVHP010028038.1:0-23749 GCA_004024765.1 Zapus hudsonius
GGGGGTCTATGGAGCTGCCTGAAACTGTCACAGATTCAGATCTCTCCCTTTTGGCTCCGATAAGCAGTCCTGCTCTGCTGAGAGTACTGAGCTCTTACAGCTGCTTGGGGGTAGTATACTGAGAGAAAGGGCTAGAAATTTATTGGGGAGAGGATGCGAATGGCAATAGAGATAGAATCTTCTGTTCAGTGCTCATGGAAACAGGTCTCCTTCAGAGGCCAAGATAGAAAAAAATGTGAGCTTCAAGAGGCAACCAGAGGACAGAATGATAAAGGTTAAGAATGAGTACACATGCGAACCTCATGCCGAGGTCTGCCTTTCCAGGTAGCAACATGTCCATAGGTATTTAAAAGTCCTGGAGATACTGTTTGATCCTGGAGCATTTGGTAGATACTTCGCTCAGGATTACGCAGCTAGTTACCAGAGGACCTAGATTAGACTCCAGGGTATCCAGGCACTGATCATGAGCATCTTTTGCGTTGAGACATACAACCTGTATTGGACCATCCTTCTGTTAAATTTTGCTTCTAGTGATTAAACTAAAACAAGCACTTCCAGTATGCAGATTACCAAGGAAGAGGTAAGATAAAGACTACAAACTATTATCCTCAAGGTATCTGACCAAACGTAGTCAAAGAGTTTGTAGTTAAATTCTTGTAATCAAGTTAACTTCTGTCTTTCTTAGAAGACAACTCCAGTGGTCCACAAAGCAGCTTTGCATTTAAAGGCACTTGTTTGTGTTGTGGTCTCCAGTCGACCACCCCTCAGAAGGACAGAGGACACATGCAATAATGCAAGTCACACAGTGAGGTTTATTTCCAGCTTGCTGGGGTACATGAACTGCCTGGCGTAGCGGGAGACATGCATCCCGGCTGCAGATTTTTTCCAAAATATATACAGTCTGAGTCAGCAGGCTTCTACCATAGCAAATCACAGCACACAGTGGGAAGTTCATAAAATATTCTTTTAAAATGATTTGTGCAGCTAGTGGCGGGAACACATTCTGCCCCGGGTGATTGGCCAGTGCATAGGGGTTGATGTGCTCTAAAGTGATTGGTTCCCGATTGCTTCACCTGTGAACTTTGAGCCACAAGTCTATACATCCTGACTAGTCACTTATTACCTGTCTGATGCATTCTTTGGCCTGAGACCTTCCAGCTACACCCTGGTGGTCACGTATACATTCGGGGAGCCTAATCTCTAGGCAAACATCTGGTTTTTGCAACAGCCAAAGTTTGCCCCACTTTTACCAGAATCGAGTTCCCTGTACATTCTGGGAAGAGGGCCAAGGGGGAGGGGGCTTCTGGGCTGTTTCATGCAGCAGTTATTCATTCTGTCATGGATGGACCTTTCTATACTTGCTGACTTCCTACGTCTCCAGAACTTCCTTCTCCTCTCCAACCCCAGGAAGGAATGTTTCAGTTTCTAAGTAATGTAGCCTTGGGGAGTAGTCATGTGACCTTTAAGTGCCAGGTCTCCCAAACTTGCCTCCTTCTTTTCAGGAGAGAAAATTTCAATTCAGAGGAATCTGCTTAGTCAATAGTTGACAATATTAACTATCATAGTAATGTGTTGAACTAATCTGTCTCATGACTACATTAGTCAGGATTCTTCAGAGAAACAGATCTTCAGAATACCTACCATCTATTTGTCATCTATCTATCATCTGTCTAAGGCAAAACTTCTCTAATGGAAGTAAGAATTATTTACCTGCTATTTATTACATTGTATCTTTATGTGTCTCTTTGCACATTTGGCTTTACAGGAGTACTGTGAAATTGGTCCTGGGCTGTCAGGCGTTGCAAGCAAGTGACTTTAACTAATGAGCAATCTCTCTAGCCCTCAGACATTTATTAAATGTAGTTATCTTACTACTATGTGGAACTTACTCAAAGTAGAACCAGAGACGTATGTATCTGGAGTTCATTTATAGTGACAAGAGGCCTTGCCACACCCATTTTCTCTGTCTCTGCAAATAAATAAATTAAGTTTATAATAACTACAAATAGACAATGTGAAGGGCATTTCTCAAATCTTGCTACAGGGGATATATCCTGCCTTCATTTGCGTTATGTTCCCTGGAATCTAAGAAACCTCTGCCTGGAATGTTTTCCCTGAAATCATGTGGCTCATTCAACCTCATATTCATCTCATCCACAGCACCATTTCCCCATCGAAATATCTCTTAACACAGTAAGACATTTGCTATATTGTGTGAATAGTTTATGAATCACAATCTCTCACACCAGACTGTAATCTCAATCAGTGTGTAGAGCATACAGTCTTTGGTGACCTTGGTATACACTTGACCTTGTACTTGAAGCATGGTGGCAATATACCAAGTTAGCTCTTATGGGTACAAATGGGTTTGGGTGTATTTGCTCCCTAATTCAGTGTGGGAGGAGTGAGAGAAGGGGAACAATTGCTTTCTGGAGCAGTCTGATTAAGACATTAATGTGCAGCAAAAATGTTTTTTCTGCCAATTTACCTATATGTTGCTGATCCCCTGAGGTGATCTCATGGAAGCGATTCCATGAAAGGTTAGCTAATTCTAACAGCCCATCATTTTATTCCTTGTTCATTTCTCACTCCACCATAGTTTTCTGTCACTTCATCTACATTTTTTTACTCATTTTTAGTCTCTTTTTGATACTTCCTTTCCCTAATTAAAAATATTTGAGCACCTATCATATGCTAAACATACAGCTGGAGAGAATTCAGAAATCAATCTGAAATACCTTTTAAATCTACCAATTAGTAGGAGACAGAAATGTAAACAAATAATTGAGAAATGATGTTATTTTATACTGCATCAAAATGTCTTGAGTGAGGGTACCTTGATGCTACACACAAGGAAGTGGTCAATCCTACCTGTAAGGTGTGTATGTGGGGGGAACATTTTGTAAGTTTCCTTTTTCTTGATGTTAGTTACTCAGACATAGACTTTTTGAAGGCCTCAAACAGTCCATCTTTCCAAGCATTTCTGCTCTCATTTAATAAAATGCGTGTGTAACAGACTTTATTGTTGGCACAGGACATTAAAAATAAATTAATTTTTTGACCTATATTAACAATATAATTGATTAGCTAGTAAGAGATTAAGAAAAGCCTTAAATGATATCCCTCCACTACAGGATTATTACCAATGGGAAGAGAAGGCCTATATGTCTCCTAACAGCCCATTTTCAAGGGACTGTTTAAAGGTCAAAATTACAATATGGACAACCAGGATCCATACAGGAGCCCATCTAGTCTGTGATGCTGCTTCACCAACACTGCAATAAAGACGGTGGCATGTTTGAAAGAGATATGGAGAGAATAAGTAACTTAGCTTTTGACACAACCGAAACATGTGACCATTGAGTATAAGGGGCTTCATGACTGCAAATGTTTTTCTTCAGTCCCATTACTTAAAAGGGAGCCTTGATCACTGTGCTCATGTGAGGAAACCACTTAGGATGGAATTGCTTACTACACTCACCCAATGTTGCTACAAGCAACACTTTATGTCCGTCCTTATGCAACATACAGGAGAGCAAGTTAACAAACAGAGCTTTGTACAGAGAATTAGTTTTTTTTAATCACTTTAATAACTGTTAAAACGTAATGAGTGGTAGGCTCTAAAATTTGTTATTCAGAAGGGCATCATCATAAGTCAAAGTTTACTTGACTTTCAAAAGTTGTGTGATTAAAATACATAATATGACTGGTATTTTACTTATTCATTTTGCATGTGTATGCTTGTGTAGTGTGTATGCACATATATACGTATGTTCATATGTGTAGGAACATGGGTGTATGTGTTCAAATGCATGTGCACACGTGGGTGGAGTCTAGAAATTGTCAGGTGTCTTTCTTAAACTCTCTCAATCTTATTTCCGAGGCAGGTTCTCTCACTGAACCTAGAGTTTATGGATTCAGCTGGAGTAGCTAACCAGTTAGCAGCAAGGATTCCCTATCTTCCCTGCTCCAGCTCTAGGGTTACTTCAAGCATCACTGTGCCCAGCATGCTGGGGTTCCAAGCTCAAGTCCTCATTCTTCTGTACCAAACACTTTGCCAACTGAGCTTTCTCCTCAACCTCTTTGTTTTTGAGGTTAGGGTCTCACTCTAGCCAGACCTGAAACTCACTCTGTAGTGAATTTGAATTCACAGCAGTTCTCCTACCTCTGCCTCTCAGTTGGGATTAAGGCATAACCAATTTTAAGGGTCAGGAGCATCAGTAATTTTTAGAATGTATTTTAATCACTGTACACATATCTACAGTTTCTGAAACTATTCACACTCTGCTAGTGTTTTAATTCAGTGGTTCTTGAAAAAAAAGCCAGGGGAACTTGGGAGAAAGACAACACTACATTCATTTTAAGGATGGAAAATGGAAACCATAACATCAAAATTGAGCTGTCAGGGATATAATTCAGCATAGAGATGTGTGCACAAGGTATGAAGCCTTACAAATGGGATTCTTTTTATGAGTAAGGATGATTTATATCAACAGATTTGAAAATAGATAAAAGTCTAAATGTGTATTTGTGCATTCAGCCACTTAATTTCAATGTTGTAGACTTGGCTTTGTTTTTCTATTAAATTATTTTTTGTTTACTCTTTTATTTCTTTTAGTTTTGTCTTGTGCACATGCATTAGACTGGCAATATCTTATTTGTGACAATTCGTGATGAGTGTGTAATGAAACAGTGATAATAACATGTTACTTATTATTAGGTGACCTAAATTCTAGATTCACACTCATGCCTAATGAGCTTCATGACCTTGAGTAAGGCTCATAATTTTATTAATCTTGAAAATGGTCCAGATCATTTGGCAGTTGGTTTAACAGACAATTGAAAGTCACCCAGAGCACTGAAATGTTTAACCTCTGCCCACTTATAACAATCTGAGCTTCCTTTCTGCCTCCAATCCAGTTCCTGTCACTTCCCATGCCAACAAAGCAGAAACCATAAAGATTCATTGATGTGTCATTGAAGCAACTCACTGCTCCCATGAATGAGCTAATGAAATCATATTTTGGAGATTAAAAAATATGAAAGGAAAATGACACAATGAAATTTCACAATGAAATTTAAGGAAACGTGGATGGAATTGGAACAGATCAAACTTAGCAACCTCACACAAGAACAGAGACAGATGTTGTACATTCTCCCTCATGTGCAGTCCCTAACCAGGTTAAACTTGAACAGTAAGCAAACCTGACATATGAACTGAGGGGCTGACAAAGGGGATGGAAGGAATGAGGGTGGGGACTTATATTATAATCTAAACCAATAATTAATCAAAACCTTAAAATCTTTATTTTCATACTGTAAGCTCTTGAGGAAGCCTTGAGCATAGTCTGGTAAGAGGGGCCCTGAATAGGGTAGGAGGGAGCCTAATCCCAAGACAAATTGCTCTGGCCTGTAACTCCCTGTCCCAGTCACTTGTTCCTTTCCACACTGAGCTGTTGATCAAAGAGACCCAAGAGGTCCCCAAAACAAGACAGGATTCTGTCACAGCTCATGAATACCCACCCCAGGCCAAAGGTAAGATCCTATTACTGAAGATACCACAGACTGTCAGCATACAACACTGAGAGACACTGCTTGATCCAGAATGGTAACTGGCCCCCAGATAGTATCATGTGTAGTGCTAAAAGGTGTTACTCGAGCTGCCAATGGAAATAGGCCAATGATATTCAGAGAGCAGAGGTCATTAATGTACATCACTTACTGATGCTACTAGAATGCTGAAGACACTGCTATTCGGCAGAGACCAGCAAGCCAAGAAGTGCTTATCCTTGCAATAGTGGCACTAAGCCTAGGTGGGTAATCAATGGCTTGCTAATTGGCTAAGAGATCCACTCCATGGCAAGTAACCATGGTAAACTCTTATGAAGACCAAGAACATGGGCTTCAAGGGGAAACCCCCACTAAGCAGAGACCTACAGAGAGGCTACACCCAGTAGAATCTTGCCAAATTAACAATGTTTGTCTCATTTAACCTATACTGATCTCACTCACCTTTGGAGATTCTGATTGTATGTTTCAGAAGCCAGTGAGAAGTGTGAACAACCCAATTCCACCAACAGGACCTGAGATGATGACTGACATCCAGGCAGGGGATGAACCACCCCTAATTTATGACATAGAGCCTAGATGAAATCTTTGTGGAAGTGGTGAGATGAGCAAGAGACCTACATCCACAGCAAGTCACATAAACTGTGAAACGTTACTGGAGACAGACACTGAGGATACCCAACACAATCCAAAGCAGAAATCCAGACACTCTTAAGACCTCAACAATAAAGCAGACTTAAATCTCACCCACCGTGACTCAGGGATCTGATTGGAAGAGGGGGCAGAAAGATTGTAAGAGCCATGGTAGAGGAGAATATCCAGAGTCATTGCCCTCCTCAGCAACAATATACAAATAAAATTTTTTAAAAAACTGGCTACCCTTTTTACAATCCATAACCCCCTATGCCACGTTCTGGTTCAGCAAGCCCACTGAGGAGGACCCCTAGCTGGTTGGGGACAGGGAGGAGGGAAATGAAGGAACCATCCATCACAAGACTTACTCATGCAATGTATCTAATTAGTAACAATATAAATATGTCTTTAAAAAAGCCCTGAGCTTTCAGAGTGCAGTCCTCAGGCTTCGGAAGTTATTCCCCTGAGTCCATGTTGGCACAAATGCATTTTCTGATTCTCCATTCTATGTTTGGTGTCATCTCTGTTTCCCATAACACCTTCTTAAAAATCCATTTCCTCTTCAGATTATAGGTACTTCTCCAAGTTTTTCATGGGACTTCACACATAGTTGGTGCTCAGCTATCATTTATTAAATGGATATATAGGATGGCCTAGCCCTGGAACATTTTCCACTGTCTTTGGATAAGAACTTAAGACAATGCAAGGTTCTGTTTGGGCTGCCAAAAATATTGTAGATGGGGCAACTTAAGCAATGAAATTGATTTTTTTTCAGAGTTGCAGATGCTGTAAAGTCCAGGATTGAGGTTCTGGAAGGGTAATGATTTCTGGTGAAGGTTCTTTTCTTGGCTTGTTAGATTGCTCTACACTTCCTGAACTCCATTGTCTCTTCTAGTTGGTTTGTTTGTAGTGATTTATTTAGACAGGGATTCACTCTGTAGATTGACTTTGCATTCAAGATCTTACTGCCTTAGCTCCCCAAATACTGAGACAGTTTGTGCTTGTGCTATTCTATAATGATACTAATCTTACCTGGATACTTACCTTACCATTCTCATGACTTCATTTATCCTTAACCACTTATCTCAAAACATAGTCCCATTGGAGATTCAGATTTCAACATGACACTTTCAGAGGGGACAGTGCATAGCAAAGGGTCAGAATCCAAGAAGAGAAAGTCTCAATTCTTGTCCAGGTTTTTCTATTAAGTAGCCAAAGACCTGGAGATTAACTGCTGTTTCCTCCTGTGTGAAGTATGGAGACTGAATAACCCCAAATTTATATCCACCTTCAGATTCTTTGCCCCTATGTGAAGAGCCAACAAATGTTAGTAAACAGCATGCTCCCCACACTGAAAACAGTCTTTAAAATAGTTATTAGAATTCCTCAAAATACCACAGAGGAAACTAACCTTTTGAGGAAAGGATCCAAAGCTATTCAGTGAAGTTTAATATGCAAGATGGAGGGATAAACTTAGGCTACTAGAGCCTCGGGATCAGCATCTCTTCTGGGTAATGAAAAGGCTTATATTTAGAAGTGCCAGTCCTTAAAAAGTAAATGAACTTGTCCTTTACTTCTTTAGATCTGCTTAGGGTCATAGTGGTTTTTTTTTTGTTGTTGTTCTTATTCATATCAAACTAGGCAACAAAATAACTTCTAAATGTATATTTAAATAAAACTGCATTTAGAAAGCTAATATGAGTCAAAGAAATGTTTATTAGATAACAACTTCAACATTTTTAAAGTATTCATTTCTGTGACACGTGCTTCTTTGATTTCAGTTGTGATTCATTTGTATTTCACAAGCTGAGCGGATGTGCTGTGCTCTGCTAAGCATTTAAATATTTTGATTATTTATCATGACCAAAACTTCCCTTCATCAGAAACACAAGACTGACATAGCTCACAAAGTTTTGATGATTGCTAGTGCTGAAACCGTCTTTAAAGCAGTGAGAAAGAAGCTTTTGAACTGATTTATTTTGGCAGTTAATGCCTCGGAATTCTAGAACCAGGCAGACTTTGAATCATAGCATAATCCAGCTTTGATGGTATAATCCAACTTTCATATATTATAATCCCCACAAATTCTCTGTGGCTTAGAATTATTCTATTCTAGTTATTTTATCAGTCATTCACTCATTACTCACTCCTTTTTTGTTACCTCAGTCCTGTGGCATTTGAAGTGTGAGCCAGTACGGAGTAGCTAACAGCTTGGGCTCAAATTAAAATTCTGGTTTGTTTTCTTTCATTATGATTGATATTGCTTTACTCTGTAGGCTTAAGTTTCCTCATTTTAAATAAAATAAAATGCCAATTTTTGTGAAATTATTTTATGATTAAATGAAATAGTATATTTAAAATATTTAAAGCACTTTGCATATAAGTGGCTCAATGTAACTAACTCTTACCCATCTGTAACATGAAATAGATGATAAATAAAGAGAATTCTGCTGCCTGATAAATAACTTTTTAATGAAAGTTATATTAAAATATGAAGAAATGTTGATGGATGGAAAACTTATTAGGAAATATTCACGTAAGTTTAAGTACAAATCTCCCTTCATCCTTCCTTTATCTATTATTCTTTCTAAAGGGAAACTGGACTAGAACATAAATCAGGTTCTGTTCAGGCATGGAAAAATTGAGAAAATACCCAACAGGAAAACACAAGGTTTAATTAAGCAGGGCCCCTCATGTCTTCCAGATCTATTGCTAGAATCTTGTCCACAGAGTGTGGACAGGAGCTCATTTTCATTTAGAAGCCCGAGACTTGAAAAATAACAAAACATTGCCAGATGTGGTGGCGCATATTTGGATCCCAGCACTCAGAAGGTAGAAACAGAAGAATCTCTAAGGCTACTGGCTAACTAGTCTAGCTGAATCAGTGAGAAACCCTTCCTCTAGAAATAAGGTGGAGAGCAACTAAGGAGGACAAGCGACGTCTACCTCTGGTCTCCACATTCACACACACAAACACACACACAAACATACACACAAACACACACACACAAATGCACACTAAGAAAATTAGAATAATTTAATAACCAAAATAGATTTGGAGAAATAGTCTTTGAGGATAGACCTAAATTTAGAGGAGGATTGATTGATTCTAATCAGAAAATAATGAGCAATGTCATAGAAGATATAATAAAAACTATTGTTACTTAATTCTTAAAATCCAAGGAGTCACCTTTTGGAATCTTGCACAGGTAACTTTTGTAAAATAAGAATGACTCTCCTATATGCAAGGCACTATCCTATAGAACACATTATTTCAAGAAGTAGTACCATTAGAGAAGATTCTAGAGAAATGATGAAAATGTCAAACATATTCAGAAAAGCTGAGATGAAGCATGGTATTGCAGAGGGAAAAATCATGTTCTGATACTATGTCCTACAGGACTTTGGGCAGCAAAGTCTATAGTGAATGGACTTGGAGGTCCAACTCATGCTCTGCTTGCACGACATTTTCCATTGTTGGATAAGTAGATAATTGGTTACTTCTTTCTATTAAGCCTGTGGGCTTTATTATCATAAGTTGGAAATTTGCCTTGAAATTTTTCTCCAGTTGAGTAAGTCACTATGTTAGTCTCTCCCAGGACATTCTGACACTGTTGTGGTGCAGCTGATGTCTTCCCTCACTTCCCTTTCAGAGGATGCTCGATTCTGCTCTCTCCTATTGCATAATAATCCCTAATGGGTAAAAAGTCACAGACAATCTGTGTTACTTAGCATTTTTGTACAAGGATGTTTTCGGGCACTTAGTTAATACTAAATACTGCCAAAGTTTTCAGTTGTTCCCAAATCATGGACTGCTCTATAGGGGTCTGACCTGTAGGTTTATAAAATCATTAACTCTATAAATAAGAATATTTCATTGTACTCATCTCCTGAATCACTAAGCATTTATTATAAGATTATATGTACCTCTAGATAGATATCATAAACTTTTATTTATACCTTCAATTAATACATTATTTAAAACTATTTTAGTCATTAAAATGCTTTACGTGTTACTTCTTACTTTTCATTTTCCAATATGATTTTCAGTGTCATTTGATCATAACTTGTCACTACCATGAGAAAATGAAGTCTGGATATGCTTTTAGTTTAGCATAGTGTCAGTTTCAGTATGCTATTCATTTTGGGTTTCCCCTGAAAAAGTCAGGAGGGGGCAGTGCTTGTCCTCTTTCAATATAACTTCCTGTAAAATTTTTCATTATTTTCTTATTTATGAAAATAAAGACTTTATTAAAATGTACATAAACCCCTCCTGCCTTTTTCCTTTTTCCTCCCTCCCTATCCTCCAGTACTGAACCCTCTCTTCTCTATTAATATCTGGTTTCTTCTTTTCCCTCTACCATCATCCACAACAACCTACTGATGACCCAATATTATGCAGGTCTTGTACAAGTAACTGCAATCACTATGAGATCATGTACAGCCTCCTTGTGTCTGGAAGACAGCATTCCAAAGCACTTCTCCTCATCCTATGACTCTTAAATTCTTTTCACCACCTCTGCTACCTCTCCATATTCATGCAAATTTCATAGTTTAACTTTTAATTACAGCTGAATAAATCTCCAGTGTTTGCATGTATCATGTCATCATTATCCATTCATCAGCTGAGGAGCACGTATGCGGATTCTGTTTCTTAGCTACTGAGAATAGAGGAGCAATAAACATTGATGAGCAAGTATCTCACTAAAGTATAGAGTCTTTGGGGTGTATGCACAGGAGTTGTATAGAATTGTCATATGAAACATGTTTTTAGCTGTCTCTGAATACTCCACATTGATTTCCATAATGTCCCCATCAGTTTACATTGCCATCAATAATGGAGAAGGGCTCTTCTTTCCCAGTATCATTTGATTTCTTGATGATAATCATTGTGACTGAAGGGAGATAAAATCTCAAAGTCATTTTAATTTGCATTTCCCAGATGGTTAAGGATGTTGAACATATAAAAAATCATTGATCATTTGTTTTTCTTCTTTTGAGAACTCTCTATACAATTTTATAACCATTTTCAGTTGGGTTGTTGGATTTATTACTTAGTTTTTTTTTTTTTTTGTACAGTTTATATATTACTCCTCTGCCACATGTTGGAATGGTTAAGTTTTGTTGTCAACTTGACCAATTTAGTAGTCTTGGATGGGTCTCTGAGGTTGTTTTACAGGATGGCAGCCCTTTCAGTAGGGGGCAGGATGTAAGGAGGCTCAGCAGAGCTAGAAATGAGCATCCATTCAAACAGGTCTGGGAAAGGGTTTCGAGATCCTACCCTAAGGCTATATAAAGGGAAAAGAAATCTCTACCTCTCCTGCCTGGTTGCCTAGCTGCTGGTGCACCTCATCCATCTCTTCATTAGCATTGGAACAAACCTTCCTCAGCCTTCCAGATTGGCTTGAAGACCAGTGGCTCCCCATGAATCCATTAGGCCTTCAGCACTTGATTGTGACTGCTGAAGCATCTAACCACATGGATTGAGAGGTTACCCATTTCTTGACTCTCAGGCTTGCAGACTGCTATTGTGGGACTACCATAAACTAATCCAATAAATCCCCCTTTTTACTACAATTCATTTTGTTGGTACTGTTCCTCTAGAGAACCCTGACTAATACACATGTCTAGCTGACAAAGATATTTTTACCCATTCCCTGGGTTGTTGTTTTGTTCCATTAACTGTTCCTTGCTATACAAAAGTTTTGCACTTAATGAGGTTTCATTGGTTGATTAATGGCCCTATGTCCTGAGCGACTGGAGTTCTATACAGAAAGTTGTTGCCTATGTGCATATATTGAGATATTACCTCTACTTTTTCCTCTAGCAGTTTTAAATTTTCAGGTCTGATGTAAAGGGCTTTGATCCATTTGCAGTTGATTCTTGTGCATCGAGGGAGATAAGAAGCTAGTTTGATTCTTCTACATATAGATATCTAGTTTTCACAGTATTGGTTGTCTTCTCCCCATGAATACTTTTGGCATTTTTATAAAAGAATCAGATGGCTGTAGCTGCCTGGGTTTATACCTCAGTTCTCTCTTCAGTTCTCTTGATCTTCATGCCTGTTTTGGGGCCAATACTTATGCTGGTTTTTTTTTTTTTTGGTCTTATTTATTTTTTGTTACTATGGCTCTGTAATATACCTTGAAATCAGATATGGTGATACTACCAACCTTATTTTTGTTGCTCAGGATTGCTCTGGATGTCAGAAATTTGTTGTGCTTCCAAGTGAATTTTAGTATTTTTTTTTCTGTTTCAGTGAAGAATGGTGTTGTAATTCTGATGGGTATTGCATTTAAATTTGTAGATTGCTTTGATAAAAGACAGACATTTTCATAATACTGATTGCCTGATTCATGTGTATAGGTGTCTTTCCATTTCCTACTAGCTTATTCAATTCCTCTCTTTGTTGTAGAGTTCTTTCTCTTCCTTCAAATTTCCCCCCCTAATTTCATTCCCTGCACATTTATTAGTGTTATATCAGAAGGCTACTGTTTTCTCTGCGTTAATTTGTATCCTGCTACTTTGTTGACAGTGGTTATCAGATCTAAATTTTTTTCTGATAGAGTCCTTAGGATCTCTTTATCTGTGGTATCTCTTACCTGTTTGTATCCCTTTTGTTTGTATTTAGTCTAATTTCTGTAGCTAAGACTTCCAAGTACTATATTGAATAAAGCTGTGTGCCACCACACCCACTTTAAAAATTTTGCCATGGTGGGCGAGATTACCCAGAGACATTTACCCCCCTCAGCTACAATACATAAAAGGAGGGGCAATCTTGATGCCTCCTGTGCCCCTTGCCATATGGATTGAACCAGTGTGCCCATTGAGGAGGATACCCAATGGATTGGGGACAGGGAGGAGGGAAATGGGAATATTAGCACAATATTTGCTCAATCAATGTATCCAATTTTGGACAATAAAGATAAAATTTAAAAATAAATATATACTCTGAAAAATTTTTTTCTTTATTTGTTTTTTGTATCAGAGTAATTCTAGCATCAGAAAAGGAGTTTGGTAGTGTTCTTTCCTTTTCTATTTTATGGAATAGCTTGAGAGGTAATAGTGCTAATTCCTCTTTAAACATCTGGTAAAATTCACCAGTGAATCCATCTGAGCCTAGAGATTTTTTTCCTTAGAAGTTTTGTTAATAGCTTCTTTGATATCATTGCTTGTTACAGGTCTGCTTAAATGGTTTATCTTATCTTGATATTAGTTGGTAGGTTATATATTTATTCAGAAATTTATAGCTGTCATATTTTCCAGTTTAGTTGAGTAAGCATTTTTAAGGTAAGTCATTTTGATTTTCTTGATTTCAATTTCTATTGTCTCCTTGAACCATTATATTAATTGTTTAGGGAGATTTTTATTTTACTCACTTTTTTTAATTTTCAGTATTTCAGATTATTTTTTCTTAGGTATTTCTATTGCCTTACTCATATCTGGTATCAACTTCTTTATTTCATTTAGCTGCTTTCCTGAATTCTCTAAGGATTCCTTCAGGAGTTTATTTTTGTCTTTGATTCCTTTGATTTCTGCTTTTAAATTCTTTTAAATTCTCTATCTGGGATTTTGTCTAATCTCAGTATCACTCTGGAGGTCATTCCTTTGGGATTCATAATGTGGGTGGCATTATATTGTCTTGATTTCCTGTGTTTCTCATATTTCTTTCTGTGTTGGTGTTTTTCAAATCTTGGGTTACTTCATTGTATTAAAGTTTCTTTTATCTAATGTCACAAACATAATAAGAAGACAAAATTTGGTTCACTTCATGTAATCTAAAATAATGGGAAGAAAGAACATTTCAAATTAATTTTGTTTTAATTTGTCAACCTTTTGCATCCTAAATAGAACGTCTCAGTTATAATGAGCAACAATTCATTTGTTTTTCCTGAGATTTATGTGACTCAAATGTCTGGTGTTGTTTCTCAGTTGATATTCATATTCACAGAGCAGGCAAATATAACTTAGATATACACAAGACAAAAATTGCACTTTCTCTTGTTTCCTGTGTAAGCTCTCCATAACACTTAAAATGATCAAAGCTATATTTTTCAAAAATATTTTGTGGCACCAATTTTTCAGAAAATATTGGCATAAAATGTTTATGAAAATACAGTCTTTGTTGAAGTATCTGCAAACTTTTTTTTTAGTTTTCATTTATTTATCAAGTACTTACTTGATAGATGCCTGACTTTTGCCAAATCTCTGTGATTTCTCCCCCAATTTAAAAACAAATTTATGGCACTACTTCAAATAGCATTATCAATTGATTGATGAAAGATGGATGAATTTTCATGATTGGAGTAGAGAATCATGTTGCATGCAGAACACTCCTGGTACCTGGATCAAGGAAACCTTGTCAACTTCAAAGGACCTTGAAACCTATTTTTTTCCTGATTGTGTCTGCCTTTGAGCCAGGCCTAAGTTATACTAAACTTGGTTGGCCATAAAATTTTTGTGTACTCTGAGACAACAAACAGATGTGGGATGCTGAACTCTTAACTAATAGGGGACAGTAGATACTGCTGAAGAAAAGAAAAAGTCTCTGTAACATTACTTCTTATCAGTTATTCCTCTTAATCTAAAGTTTTATCAGTAAGACCAAGGATGCCATTGTAGCTGGAGAGGCTCTGCTGCTTGCACTTGCAGAGTAGTTTTGGGTGAGCACCAAGTGCTCAGATACTGAAGGGAATGTCTTACAAACACTGGTTTGTAATCACCCTCCTCATTACTTTGTACCTGTGAGTTTTTCAGCTAACATTTCTAATATTTAATCATATTAAGCACAGTTGTTATAAGATCTCTTTCTGATAATTCCAATATCTGATATCTATTTCAATTTATTTTTTACTTCTGTTTCCTTATTTCCTTTTCTGTCTCATTTTCATTCATTATCTTTTCTTTAATGTTCTTGAAAAACAATTTGAAGTGATTCTTCACAACCTGGGATTGCAGTGTTTTATTTTTTTGCTGCTATGCAAAATATGAGACTTCTTTCTTGTAGCTCCAGATGACTAGCAATGTGTGAGCGAAGTCAGTGTCTGGAAAGGGTTCCCTTGCTCTGCACATAGGCACCTTCTTGCAGTATGCTCACATGATATAGAAAGAAATATCTCTTTCATTTCTTGTCATATCTTCTGAAGACCCAGCTCCAAGTCCCATCTCCTTGGGAGATTAGGGATCTAACATAGAAGACACCTGCTTGCAAAGCCTAATGAGCCAGGTTTGATACTCCGGTATTCACATAAGGTCAAATGCACCAGGTGGCACATACATCTGGAGTTTGTTTTCAGTGGCTAGAGGCCCTGGTGTGCCGATTTTCTGTCTTGCTTTCTCTCTCACTTAAATAAACAACTATTACCTTTTAAAAAAATATTGACCTCACTCAAATCAAAACTGTTCAGAAAAGACAAAACATAGCCCAACATATTAATAAAGGGACTAATTCATAAAGATGATATAACAATTTAAACTTTTGAAGAAAGGTAATGAGGCTTCTAAATTTCATAAAAAAAAAACACCAAAAAAAAAAAAAACCCACCATTAAAGATCACATAAGTCCAGACACATCCGTAGTGGGAGTCTTTAGTACTTCACTTTCACACTTAAATAGGCAGGATTAAAAATCAGCAAAGATACTTCAGAGCTAAACTACAAACTAGACCAACTGGACCTAACAGATATATACAGAAGAGCAGCACATGGCGTTTTCTCCAAAATCAACCACATGCTAGGTCAGAAAGGTATCTTAAGAAATAAAAACTATACCTTGTATTTGATCAGATCACAGCAAAATAAAAGTAGAAATAAACAAGCAAGAAGAATGTACAAACTACATAAATTCTTGGAGAATGAACAACAAATTCTTGAATGATCAATGGGTTATTGAAGAAATCAAGGAGGAAATTAAAAAAAATTAGAAGCAAATGAAAATGGTAATATAACCTACCGGGTTTTTGGGGGTGCAGATCTGGCAGTCCTAATGGAAAGTTTATAGCTGAGACTCCATATGATGAAATTAGAGAGATTTCATTTAAACCACCTAGTGATCTACCTTAAGGCTTTAGAAAACAACAAGCCAATCCCAAATCCAGTAGAGGACAAAATTTATAAAGGTCAAGACAGAAGTTATCTAGATACAAACAAGAAGAACAAAACACAGAACTTATCGATGAAACTCTTAGCAAAATGAATAAAAAGGAAAGGACCCAAATTAACTAAATCAGTGAGAAGAAGGAAGTTGTTACAACAGACCCCAAAGAAATCCAAAACATCAAATAAACAAGGATAAAAATCACATGATTATATAAATCAATGCAGAAAACAAACAAACAAACAAAAAATCCATGCAACAAAGTCCAAGAAAAGAAGTCATGAGGATAGGGCATTTTTCAAAAGGAGAAAGTTAAAAAAATAGGCTGTGAAACTGCCCCTAGGATCCTAGGATGGGGAAGGCAGGACTTCCTGACCTCTCATTTAAAGCCATGAACACAAGTGAGCTATTGTAAGAAAAAATAGGAAGAGATTAAACCTACCTCAAATTAATGAAGGGCACAGATCCACAGTCAATATTAAATTAAATGGAGGAAAACTGAGACCATTTTCTTTAGAATCTGGAAGGAGACAAAGATGCCAAGTTTCCCCATTTCCATTCACCAATGTTCTCCAAGTCCTAGCTAGTGCAGTAAATAAGACATAGGAGAAATAAATATACGAAAGGAAGACGTCAAACTATCCCTGTTTGCAGGTGATATGTTTCTATATTTTAAAAGACTACCTTAGAGGCTGCAGAGATGGCAGATAAGGTGCTCGCCTGCAAAACCTAACTACCCATGTTTGATTCCTTAGCGCCCATTGTAAGGCCAGATACACAATGTGACTCATGCATCTGGAGTTCCTTTGCAGTGCCCAGAGGCCCTGGAGTACCTCTCTCTCTCTCTCTCTCTCTCTCTCTCTCTCCTTGTAAATAAATAAATAAATAAACAAATAAATGTTTTTTCTTCAAAAGATTACCTTAGTTTTATGACTTCTTTGTATATTCTAGATAGTAAACCTTTGCTGGCAAATATTTTTTTTCCCATTCTCTAGGATGTCTATTATTCTGTTGATGGTTTGCTTATCTGTATGATAGCTTTGTATTTTAAGAGATTCCAAACGCTGATTATTTGTCTTATTTCCTGAGCTACTGGGATCTTACTCAGGAAGTATTTTTTTATGTCTGTATGTTGGAGTGCTCTCCCTAACTTTTCTTCTAGTTGGTTGAAGAACTCCGGGTCTTATATTGAGTTACTTGATACATTTAGAGTTGATTTTAGTGCAGGGTGAGACAAGAGGGTCTAGATTCATTCTTTGACATGTGATTATCTAATTTTTTCAGAACCATTTGCTGAAAATGCTTTTCTCCAGTGTGCATTTTTGGCCTCTTTGTCAAAGGTCACATGGTGTTAGTTACTGGACTTTTACCTGGATCTTCTATTCCATTGATCTATATGTCTGTTTTGTGCTGTACTATGCTGTTTGAATTATTATGACTTTGTAGTATATCTTGATATCAAGTGCAGTGATACCTCCAGGTGTATTCTTTAAAAAATATCTAATTTATTTATTTGAAAGAGAGAGAGATAAATAGGTATACAGAAAGATGGAGTATAGGAACACTAGGGCCTCTTGCCACTGCAGACAAACTCCAGACACATGCATCACTTTGTGCATCTGACTTTATGTGTGTACAGGAGAATCAGACCCTGGCTGTCAGGATTTTCAAGCAAGTGCCTTTAATCGCTGAGTCATCTCTCCAGTCTAATCTAATCTAATATATATATATATATATATATATATATATATATATATATATATATTTTTACTAAGAACAGTTTTGGCTCTCTGAAGCCTTTTGTGATTCCATAGTTATTTTGAGACTATTTTTTTTCTATTTCTGTGAAGAGTGATGGTGGAATTTTTATTGGAATTGCATTGAGTTCATTTTGGTAGAAGGACATTTCATGATATTAATTCTTCCAATCTATGAACGTGGGAGGTCTTTCCATCTTTTCATAGTATCTTCTACTTTATCTACTGGGTTTTAATGCTTATGTTTTGTTTTTATTGTAGAAGCCTTTCACTTCCTTAGTTAGGGACGTTCCAACATATTGAATTTTTGTGGCTATTTTCTCCTATGGAGTTTTCAGTTCAGGTTCAAGAGCAAACACTTGTATTATTCGCTCACAGCATGATCCTCTAGAATGATCTGCATGGATTATTAATATACTATTCATGGAAGTGAATGGAAAGTAATTTTTAGTTGTAGCCTAATTATTTATTTTTTCAAGATGAATTGTTTGTAACTTCTAAGCCGTTTTTCTTCCCACTTTTAGTTAGTAAAGTTTAAAACACATTTCAACTCCAAAATTTTCAGTATGTAGTCCAACCGTGATCCATACCTCATTCTTCATTCAGAGCAAAGGCTCTTCGCTTCATTCTCTTCCTCAGACAATGCTGAACTCTGGTTTGGCAGATGGCCCACTTTGGGAGAACTATAATGGTATACTTGTATAAGTATGCAATTTTGCATAAGCATAGCTGTATCAGTTTCTTATAATAGCTCAGCTGTGCTCATGGCTTTAAATGAGA
The DNA here is from genome assembly GCA_004024765.1 of Zapus hudsonius. NCBI lineage: Eukaryota > Metazoa > Chordata > Mammalia > Rodentia > Dipodidae > Zapus > Zapus hudsonius. Next base: position 18,835 of record PVHP010028038.1, read on the forward strand.
GGTCATGAAGTCCCAGCTTCCCCATCCCAGGGGTAATTTCACAGAGTAATTTCTTTATATTCTCTTGTTGAAAATGCCGTATACTCACTAATTTTTTGGTGTCTGTGTGTGTGTGTGAGAGAGAGAGAGAGAGAGAGAGAGAGAGAGAGAGAGAGAGAGAGAGAGAGAGGTGATATGTTTGTATAGGTCCGCATGCCTTGTATGGTGATTTTGAATGTAAATGTTCCAGTAGCCTCAGGTGTTTGTGATTAAGTTTCCTACTTAACCCACAGCTTTGGGAGGGTTTAGGAGGCAGAGCCCTGCTGGACGAGGTGTGTCACCAGGGGCAGACCTTGGAGTGTAGTCTGGCACTAAGCTTGAGCCCTGTTTGTTCTTCTTCTTTCTCTGCTGTGGATGTATGATAAAGTGAGCCAGCTACTTCTGCTATGGTGTAGCTTCCCCTGGACTCTAAGCCTGATGTAAGCCCTTCTCCCCATAAGCCACTTTGGGTCAGGTATTTGTCCCAGCAGTCAGAAGGGAACTGCAACAGTTTTTGAGTCCATGTGTGGAGGCCAGAGGGAGATGTCAATTATCCTACTCTATTGTTCTTTGGTGTTTATTTTCCAGAGACAGTTTCTCATCAAATCTGAAGCCACTTGTGTGGCCGTCACATGTCTGGCTTTTAAAATGATTGTTGTGAATTGAGCTTGGGTATTCATTATTACATAGCAAGTGCTCTTAGCTACTGAGTCTTACACTCACTAGTTTTAAAAATCTTGGCTGATCTGTAGATGTAGAAAATGTAGATGTACAGAAATTTAGAAATATTTTTTCATGGTGCTATAAATGAATCCCACACCACATTGGGTATGGCTTTACATGGCTGCTGGGGAATTATCCAGTTTGGCAGGCTTTGCAAGCAAGTGCCTTTAACTGCTGAGCAATTTCACCAGACTCCACAGGAATATTTCTTAAATATTTCATTGCAAAATATCCATTTTTGCCTGGTGCTTGTCTTTGTTATACAAGGATGATTATAATCCTGGCGATTGGGAAGACCTTTCATTGTTGTTATGTGGTAAATTAATTTAGTAAGAAACCTTGGTGAAAACCACACTGGAGTTAAGAGCAGTGTTGTATGCTTACTACTGAAAGCACATTTTTAGAACACAGCTATCTTCTGTAGACTAACTTTAATTTTGAACAAGTGAATTAACTTTGTTTCTCATCTACAAAACCAAGATATTAATAGTACCTGTCTCCCAGTCTATTGTGAGGATTAAATGAGATGCTACATAAAATGTTTCACATAGTGTCTGGTAGATAACATAATAATTGGCCAATCAGTAAATGTCAAAATAGGATGAACATTTCATCATGACTTGTGGCCTTAAAGCTATTTCAGGTAGCACCCTAAGGATTCTCTCTGCTTTAAAATACACCTTTAATTTTTTTTTCCTCACCTCTGTCTAGTTTTTAGCCTAACAAAACACTTGGAATTTAGCAAAGGGAGTGTGAGCCTGGCTTGATTATCTCAAGTCCATCATCTCTGCATGAACACAATTCTGTGTCATCCACCTAATTCCTTTCTGGGCCTTGAAACATTCTGCCTGAGTGTCTAATACAGTGCCGTATACCACATTGCGTTGCCTAAGATAACAACTTTGTCATTTGGCGGAAAAACATTTCTGTTTCCATAATGCTTTTTCTAAAGCAATTTTGTCATTAAATCCCCGATGCTCTCTTTAGCTCCATTTTTAAGATCATCTTCCCATGACCCAATGACCAAATGAACACCTGTAGAAAAACTTTTGTCAACAGTCAAATGACAATGGCATTCTTTTGGCCATGTTGTTTCTGTCTACAAGAAAAGGGTGACAGGTTTTCAAGACAGAAAATAAGTACTTTTACTAGAGAACTCCTAATTTTATCAGATTATTAAAGCATCCAGAGTCAGTATTTTTAATGTTCTTTTTTATTTTAACTTATTATCGTTAATAATTAGATACATGGTATGATCAAGTCTTGTGACGGTACCCCCATTTTATCCTCTCTGTCTCCAACCCACTGAGGGCCTTTCATAACTCCAAGAGCAAGTATTTTGAATCACTGCTTCAAATCTTTAAACTACACAACTTCTTGCTCTCATACTGAGTGTGTTTATACTGGTTTTAGCATTGGCAAAAAAAAAAGTTGAAGCATTCTAAATAAACTAAAATGAATGACCCTATATTGAATCTAGTAGTATGCCAGAGTGGATCATTTTTACTTTTAAAATATCTAATTGTCATTAGATGTGATAGATATTTCTTTTTTTCTTTTTTTATTGTCCATAATGAGTTACATTATTTAATGGCAAACAATGAGTTGTTATCCCCAGTTTCCCAATGCCCCTCTTCTCCATTCGCAATCAGCTGGATATCCTCCTCCATGGGCAGTCTGGATCAATCCTTGGGGCTGGGGAACATGGATAGCCTAGGAGTCAGCCTGGTTCTGCCAGCCCTTGGATGTTGTTACTGAGGGGGGCCATGCCTCTAGATATTCTCCCCCACCAAGGCTCTCACAATCTTTCCACCCCCTCTTCTACTCAGTTCCCTGAGTTGTGGTGGGTGAGTATTAAGGCTGCTTTATTGTTGAGAATTTAGGGGTCTTTATACTGCTTTAGGTGTCGAAAATCTTTGTTGTCTGTCTCACAGGCTTACCCTGTGTTGGCTGAATGGCTATGGCTATGGGTCACTTGTTCATCCCATCATTCTCTGTGGGGTTCCATATGGATCCTCCACAGTAAGTCTGGGGTGGCTCATCTCTTGCCAGGATGTCAGCTATCAGTCTGCAGTTCATTGGTAGGGTTGGATGGGCCACAGCTCTCTCTCTCTCTGCATTCTGAAAGATGCAAACAGAATCTCCATTGGAGAGTGAGATCAGTATAGGTTAACTGAGATACACATCTCTGAATTAGCTAGATTCTATTTTTAGCAGCCTCTCGTTCAATGGCTTGCATAGGGCATCACTCCTTAGGGACCCAAGAGTCTGGTTCCCAGTGCATATTGCCCTAAGTCCCCAGTTCCAATTAAGGGCTCACCTTCACTAAGTGGTATATTTGGCCGAATTTAAAAGCTGTTGATTGCCTCCTCCAGGCTTTGGCTCCTCCATTGCACAAGTACTCCTTTCTTAGTTCACTGTTCTCTACCAGTAGGAAGTGTTGTCAGCCTAATCATGGCAGCAGACTGTGGTGTTTCATGCCAGTGGTCTCTGTTTACTCCAGCTGTCATTGACCAGCTTCCCCGGAGAGCTTATGCCATGCCTTCTAGCCCTGTGCTAACTACAATCTGGGGGCTGGTTACCATTCTGGATCTCCCAGGGTCTCTCAATGGTGATAGATGGCTTTCTGTGATTTCTACAGCAACAGGATCTTGCCTCAGGCCTGGGGTGGGCATTCAAGAGCTTTGACAGAATCTGATCTTGTTTATGGAACTTCATGGGTATGGTCAGCAGCTCAGTTGAGGGAAGAAGCCATTGACTGGGACCAGGATTTGCCAGACTGATCAATTTTTCACAGGCTTAGACTCTCTCCCTTTGTATTCACAGCCCCTCTTGCCAGACAGTGCCCACTACTTACTCAATATGTTGCAGTATGCTCGTGAGGATTTTATGATATTGAACCCATTTTGGTTTAGCTTCATGCTTAAGTCCTTCCCCTCCCCCCATCCCTTACCCCTCATTTTTAACTTCTTATTTCTTTTTATGAGACTGCATATAATTTAAGGTTAGCCTGGTTAAGGGCCGCATATGAGGGAGAATATGTGGAGTTTGGCTCTCTGATATTTTGAGAGATCGCTTAGTAGGATCTGCTCCAAGTCAGACCACTTTTCCTTATCAGCTGTATAGAATTCTATTGTGTAAATATACCATAGTTTTGATCCATTCCTCCATGGATGTGCATTTTGGTTGATTCAAATTCTTGGCTATTATGAATTGAGTTGCTATAAACATATAATTTGCACTAATGTCTCTATCCTGAGATGTGACATCTTGTGGGTAGATGCCTAGTAGAGGGATAGCTGGGTCCATTAGTAGCACTTTCTCATGTGAGTAAAGGCCATATGTGTTTCCTCCTCTGTGAATTCTCTGTTTAGATCAGTGCCCCATTGTGTGAGGGGGCAGTTTGAGTTTTTGTTATTAATTTTTTGAGTTCTCTGTAGGTTCTAGAAATTAGGCCTCTGTCTGAGTTGTAGCAGGCAAAAATCATCTCCCAGTTTGATGGGGGTCTATTGGCTCTGTGTACAGTGTTTTTGTCTGTACAGAAGCTTTTGAGCCTGATCAGGTCCCATTGGTTAAGTGAATGTTGCTCTTCCTGGGTTACTGGAGATTTTCTCAGGAAGTTATTCCCTACTCCTATTTCATGTAGGATTCCTCCTATTTTTTTCTTCCAGGGTGTTTAGGGTTACATGGTTAATATTGAGGTCTCTGATCCTCTTAGTGCATGGTGAAAGGAATGGATCAATTTTCATTTTTTTTTTTATTTTTTTATTTTTTTATTTTTTATTTTTTTTTATTTTTTATTTTTTATTTTTTTTTATTATTTATTGTCCATAATGAGTTACAACATTTAGTGGGCAAACAGTGAGTTGTTATCCCCAATTCCCCACTGCCCTCCCCTCCCCCCTCCACTGGATAACCTCCTCCATGGTTCGTCTGGATCAGTCCTTGTGACAGGGGACCATGGATAGCCTAGTGTTCAGCCAGGTTCTCCTGGCCATGCCTCTGGATAATCTCCCCCACCACGGCTCTTACAATCTTTCCGCCCCCTCTTCCGCATAGTTCCCTGAGCCGTGGTGGATGAGTATTAAGGCTGCTTTAAGGTTGTGAGCTTAGAGGTCTTTGTGTCGACATCATTGGTTTCTGTCTCACTGGCTTATCCTGTGGCTGTGGGCCC
>PVHP010028039.1:0-23386 GCA_004024765.1 Zapus hudsonius
TTTACATCCGTGGAATCCTGGCATGGAGTTTAGAAACCCAGGTCTTGCTCAGGAATCATCCCTGTTTCCAGCACTTGGAGTTGTAAGCCCTGGTCCTAGAGTCCGAGTAGCAGGCTTCCAAGAGAAGCAGGCTTCCAAGCAGGATGCTGTCTCTTCTTTTTAGGATTACCTACCCCACCCCGAAGCAGCTCTCTGGTCAGCGGGGAGCTCACTGACCCCTTTGCTGTCTCTCAAGAGTACATCATGTGGCCAACTCAGGACTTTCCACTGTTTCTTCAGGCTCTTCCTGTGGGTGGGGATCTCACCTTGCCCAGGTCCTCGCTCAGATGCCACCTGTCATGAGCTTCCATGCTTCTCTCCCCCCCTCTCTTTCTTTATCTCCTTTCAAGGCTGGTTCTTGCTATGAAACCTAGGATAACCTCGACTCAAGATCCTCCTATCTCAGCCTCCAGAGTGCTGGGATTGTACATATGTTCCATTATGCCCAGGACAAGAATTTTAAAAAATTTTTAATATTTTATTTATTTGAGAGAGAGAGAGGGAGGGAGAGGGAGAGGGAGAGAGAGAGAATAGGCACACCAGAGCCTCTAGCCACTGTGAATGAACTTCAGATGCATGTGCCCCCTTGTGCATCTGGCTTTATGTGGGCACTGGGGAATTGAACCAGTGTCCTTAGGCATTGTAGACACACGCCTTAACCACTAAGCCATCTCTCCAGCCCAGGACAAGAAGTTTTATATTTTGTTTTGTTTGGAGACAAACTCTCACTATGCAACTCAGGCAGGCCTCAATTTTTGATCTTTCTGCCTTAGCCTCCCAAGTGCTGGGATAATAGGCATGTACCACCATGCCTGGCTTATATCTGTTTTGTTTAGTGTTTTGTGTGTATTATTTAAAACACTGCTGGCAGATAGAATGTTATCAATAAACCCTTGAATTAGTGGACAGCTCACTGTCTACAGATAGACTATATATTATTCCTCTTCTCTCAAAGACCAGTAATAGGATTCATTTGCATAATTTTAATGCTAACATATTACTTGTTAATAAGTCCACAACCAAAAAATCCGTAGTACCATATACTTACTTATTACTTTGCGGAATATAAGATACTTTCATAGCTGCCTTATTTTATCCTATCATTTTATTTTATCATTTACACAAGAACCAGAGCGAAGTAGAATATTTTGGTCAAGGGCACAGGAAACAGCATCATTGGAGAATCAAGTGATTTTTTTTTTTTTGAACACACACACACGCACAAGAGAGTCAACATTCAGACTCGGATTGTGTCGATTGTCAATCTGATGCAATTTCCCATCCAACACCCTGACACTTGGCTCCTTCATTGGATCGGTTGCCTCTCTATTCGGTATCATGAACATCTGCCTATTGCCCTTGGCCAATTAGGCTCAGAACTTATAATCCAGTTGATCAGGTTTTCATCAGTTCTTATTAACTTTGCTAACCTAGCGAAACTGGGGCCAGCTGAATGACTCTAGCTAGTTGAAATACTAGTTTAGGATGCCAAACTTAGAAATGGATTGTCTCAATGTAGTTTGTTTGCAAAAAAAGAAAGAAAGAAAGAAAATTCTGTACAGGTTCACACTATAAATGTCTAGACCCCAAACCTCTCTGAATCCCAGTTTACGTAGAATGTCATGTTAATAGGAAGTGGCTAGTTCCTGTCAGATGAATTAAGTTGTCAACCTACCCTGGTCTCTTCAATACATGTTTTTCTTACTGATTTTCAACTCTAAGAAAGTAAGCCCCAGCCAGGCATGGTGGCTCATGTCTGTAATCCCAGCACATGGGAAGCTGAGGTAGGAGGATTGTCATGAGGTTGAGGCCAGCCTGGGCACAGAATGAATTTCAAGCCATCAGCCTGGGCTAGAGTAAGACCTTGCCTCAAACCTAACCACAAAAACAAAGAAATCTTCACTTCAAAGAAAACCTGGGGTTTCCCCCCCCCCCTCTCTCTTTCTCTCTCTCTTCCCTCATGGTGGGAGCTCTCTGTACTTTCTCTTTTCTTCTCTTAATCTACTAAAGTCTCTCTTAACCTTAAAAAAAAGAAAACAGATTATGCCTATCTTTTAAGTCCTAAACCCAAATAAGTGTCAACTGTACCTACTGTGTGAAAGTACCTACTATGTGAAAAGCACAAGGCTTTCCCCCTTCTTGTTCATTCATAAGCAAATCTTTAGGTTTCTTTTTATTTATTTATTTTTTGTATTATATATTTATTATCCAGAATTAGATACACTGAATGAGCAAATAATATGTTGGTATCCCCAATTCCCCAATTTCCCTCCTCCCTGTCTCTTTTAAAATGTTATTCATCTTGCTTCATCACGGCTGGCTCCCACTCCATTCTGTCCACCGACCCTTGCAGCTTCTTCCCTTCAGCTAGGGGCTGCTCAAAGTTCAAAACCCATTTCTTTGTACCATCACATATTTTAGATATCTATGGGAGGAGGGAGAGGAGCTCCATTGAGGATTTGACACAGAGAAAGGAGCAGATGTTATCAGATGCCCCATTTTAGTACCGTACAAATGACATGACTCAGGCTGGCTCAGGTGCAGCCCGCACACATCGGCGAGGAGGAGCCGGCCTGCTGACTTGGCAAGAAAAAGTAAATAGAAGCTGACTTAGACTTGTCACCTGTAATTAGAGCCAAGTCACAGCTTGCATTTTGATTGCCTTTAAGAAAGAAGAAAAAGAAAAAGGAAGGAAGGAAGGAAGAAGAGGAAGGGAGGAGAAAAGAAAATGAGAAGGGTTAGGAAAAGAAAGGGAGAAAGACATGAAAAGTTTTTTTTTTTTATTTTTTTTATTTTTTTGGTTTTTCGAGGTAGGGTCTTGCTCTAGTCCAGGCTGACCTGGAATTCACTATATAGTCTCAGGGCGGCCTTGAACTCATGGGGATCCTCCTACCTCAACCTCCCAAGTGCTAGAATTAAAGGTGTGTGCCACACGCCCAGCTTAAAAAGTTTTTATTCTTAATGCAATAGATCCAGACATTCAATGTCCTAACAGAATTTGTGTCGAGACTTCTCTTAAAGAGGAAATTAAGAGACTTATAGAATAGAAAAGATGGTAAGCACCTAGATTTTTGCAAATTCCACAGGGACTATGAATTCTAAAATTGCATTACACTTAAAAAGCTCTTACCAAATTCACATGTCATACCTTGATCAGTTTATCAGATGTTTAGTGAAAACACACTGGGTCATATTTGTTATTACCATGTAACTCCAAAGGATTTCTGCCCTAATGAACTTTGTAGCTGAAAGAGAAAATGAAATGTCTGAAAATAACTATGGATTTTTAAAAAATATTTTATTTATTCATTTTCAAGCAGAGAAATACAGAGAGAGAGAGAGAGAGAGAGGGAGAGAGCACCAAGGCCACCACCTTGTGGGTCTGGCATATGTGGGTACTGGGGAATTGAACCTAGGGCCTTAGGCACTGGAGGCACATGCCTTAATCGCTGAGCCATCTCTCCAGCCCTTTTTTTAAAAAAATAAACTATGGATTTTTTTAAAGTGCTTGGCAGAGATATCAAGTACAATAGAAGCAAAGAAAAGGTAGCTTGTTGGTATTTAAGAGAGTTTATGAAGAAGATGACATAAGAATGGGTTGGATCTATATCACTGGCAGGTGGAAAAATTTGTAAGCACAGAGGGAGGAGAGTTCAGGAAATACTTAGTCCTACTTGGTGAAAGGATGCAGAGAAGGGGGGAGTTAAACAGTCAGCGTTGAATCATAGAGTGTTTGAAGTTGGTGGTTTCATGTTTCATTCCATGAGCCTCTGGGGTCATTGATGAGAAGGATAGCATGTCCAATGTGAGCTTTAGAAGTTCTTTGATAGCACTTAGAAAATATTTGGAGGTTGTGAGTGTTGCAGTTAGCGTTCTTGTTTCTGCCAAAAAGAACCTGATGAATAGCAGCTTGTGAAGCAAAAGGTATTGGCTTACAGACTCCAGGGGGAACTCCATGATGGCAGGGAAAATGATGGCATGAGCAAAGGCTGGACATCACCTCCTGCCCAACTTCAGGTGGACAACAGTAGCAAGAGTGTGTGCCACAAACACTGGCAAGAGGAAGCTGGCTATAACACCTGTAAGCCCGCCCCAACTACACACCTCCAACAAGGTTCCAATTCCAAAATTGCCATAAGCTGGGGATCAAGCATTCAGAACACGTAAGTTTATGGGGGACACCTGAATCAAACAACCACAGTGGAAACATAGTAAGGAAGCATTATCATAACCTATCAGTCTGGGCTCCGTGAAGCCAGTGGGATATATCTGCAGGTTTTTAAGAGGTAGAATCCACATGGGCTGGTAACGGAGTAAATCTTTTCCTATCTGTTCAGCAGAAGGGAAAGCATGTGCTAAACAGTTCAAGGTGGATTTTCAAATGATGGAATCCCAGCTTGATTTATCTAAAAAGAAAGGAGAAATATTTGCAAAGTTGGGGTACTAATTGCTGTTCCTGATGCTGTAAGTAAATACCCGACAATAGCAGTTTAAGGTGGAACACATTTGTTTTGCCTCACAATTTGAGGGGATATGACCCATCATGGCAGGGAAGCCACAGCAGTAGGCACTTAAAGCAGCTGGTCACATTATGTCCCCGGTCAGGAAGCTGAGAGAGATGAATTACATGCATCCTTTTATTCACTTTGGGACCCCCACATTCAGGGTGGGTCCTTCCCTTTCCTTTAAACCTTCTAGAAACACCCTTCTAGATACACCCAGAAGTAAGATTCCATAGTAATCCTGAATCCAGTCAAGTTGGCCATGAAGACAGTTAGATTTGGATAGGAAGTGTCTCCCTCAAAGACATGCATGTTAAAAGCATGTTGCCAGCTGATGAGAGATGACTCTATCATGAGGGCTCCTACCTCATCAGTGTACTAAATGGATGAGCTCAGATCTGAATGGATCAGTAGGAGGTAGAGTGTTGTTGGGAGTAGGTCATTGGGGATGAGCCCTGTGGTAGTTTGATTGAATGTCCCCCAATAGATTCAAAAGTGTTCAGAAGGCTGGAGAAGGTGTCACCTAGGCTGGACCCTAGGCTCTAGCACTAAGGTAATTCTGGGGTGGATGTGAAATTCCAGCTATACATATGCAAAGAGTAGTCAGAGCTCAAGTCTGGAGTTCCTGTTGTTTGCTGGCTGGAGGCCATGGGTTTCTCTCTCTGATTGCATCTGTGAAGGAGCCAGCCTTTTTCTTCATTATTGAACTTCCCCTGGATCTGTTACTTTAATACATATTTTCCTCCCAAAACTATGCCTGGTTGGAGATTCATCCCAGCAGTGTGTGGCTGACTACGACAAGCCCTTTAAGGATACAGTTTACCCTCAGATCCTTGCTCTCTCTGTGCTTCCTGTCTCCAAGAAGGCAAGCAGCTTTCTTCCACCATGCCCTTCTGTCATGCTGCTGGCTCAGAACAACAGTCAAGAGATCATGGACTGACACTGAGGAAACCAGGAGCCAAAATGACTCCTTCCTCCCTTAGCTGACCTTTTCTGCAACTTTGTTATGACTAGTACACTCACCTAACTTTAAGAGGACTGAGATAAACCAGGTGTGCATAATTGAATCAAGGCCTTCCATAGTCTTCTTCCATATCTTCTTTCTGAATGTAGCCTTTATTCTTTTCTGCTGTGTCATGAGTCTGCCCATGCTGAGTCATGTCTTTCTGTTCAAGGCTTTTTTTTTTTTTTTTTTTGGTTGAGGGACTGAAAAAGATTGGAATCTTTCTGGGCCAGATTAAACATTCAGAGACTATGATTGTTTGGTGAGCTGGGCACATATGCTCCACCCCCTACCTCCACGCCCCCAGGCTGGCACTGGACTGGCCTCTGAGACTTTGTTTTCTTGGGCAGATTCCATAAGAAAATGAGGGTGGGGATTAAGGGAAGGGATCTCACACATGGTCACAGGGGATTCCTCGTCAGTTACGCATCCATTTTGTTACCCCAAAGGGTAACACAAAAGGGTAAAGAGAAAAAGGGAGTGTAAATCATCACCAGGACTCTAGGTGTGCTTGGGAGGGGAGGTTGGTGATATTTTCAATGGATATTGAAGTGGGTTTGGTGAAGTGCTGAGTTTTATTTTTAGACATCTTATCAAGGTGATGTTGGGTTATCTCTCCACAGCATTGTGTAGAGGGGCCTTAGAAATCAGGATTATTAGCGCGTAGGAGAATTTGGATTTAAAACTATAGACTTGGGAGTCATTATTAGTGCATTGGTTATGATGATGCTAAACAGATAAGACTGTTTACGGAGAAAGCACTTAAATGGAAGCCAGTAAAAACCCTACTCCAGGAAATTCACATCATTTGAATGGTGGGATGAAAGGATAAAATAGCAAAGCAGATTCAGACTGATCACAAAAGGGCAACTTCACGAGAAGATGATGGGTAAGAGAGTGTAAAAACATCATGGAACATTCCTCAGCTTCCTTCTTGTCTTCTCTACCAAGTCTACAGGTCATCTCTCCAGTACTGACTCGGGTCTCTGTAGCTTGACAGAACCCCAGGAGATGGGAAAGGAAGAGAAGACACAGATCTTTTCCTGACCTGAAGAGGACTCACAAACTGTTGAGAAATAGGGTGGACTGTGCGAAACTCAGAGAGCAAAATAGCTTTGGATGGACAGATTACTGCTAATATTTGGCCCACTCGCCACCTTTACACATGAGCCAATGTTGAAATAAGGGAACGAGGTGATGAATTGTGTGTGGTGGTCCATGGCAGTGTGTGTCTGTTAGTGTTCTCAAACAGTAACTCATAGAAGGAGTATAGTTCCTATGCATAAATAGTTCTACAGTATGTACTATATATAAATAGTTCTATGCTATATATAAATAGTTACATATACTACATATAAATAGTTCTCTCATCTATTTCTTAGGATTCAACCAATCACAGATCAAAAAATATTTTGGGGGCTGGAGAGTTGGCTCAGTGGTTAAGGTACTTGCCTCCAGTGCCTAAGGCCCTAGGTCCAATTCCCCAGTACCCACATAAGCCAGACCCACAAGGTGGTGGCCCTGGTGCTCTCTCTCTTTCTCTCTCTCTCTGCTTGAAAATGAATAAATAAAATATTTAAAAAAGTATTTTGGCAAAAAAAAAAAGAAAAGAAAACACAAATAAGCCAGGCATTGTGGCACATACCTTTAATCCCAGCACTTGGGAGGCAGAGGTAGGAGGATCGCCGTGAGCTCAAGGCCAGACTGAGACGACATAGTGAATTCCAGGTCAGCCTGGGCTAGAGCGAGACCCTATCTCGAAAAACCAAAGGAAAAAAAAAAAAAAGAAAAATATTTTGGGAAATTATGCCTGTATTGAATATGCACAACCTTTTTCTAGCCACTATTTCTTAAGCCATACAATAAAGCAACTGGTTACATAGCATCTGCATTGTTTTAGGTACTATACATAATGTAGAGATGACATGAGGTACCCAAGGTGATGTGTGGAGTTATATGCAAAGACTACTCCTTGCTAGACAAGGATTTGGGTATTGTTAGAGTCTCTGCAGAGGATCCTGGAACCAGTGTCTTATGACTACCAAAGACAATGATATATTATCTGTTAGGGGTTGACTCTGAAATGTCTCTTCCATATTTGAACACCTGGCCCCCAGCTGATGGCACTGTTTTGAATCCTGATTGGTGGAGGTAGGTCACTGAGGGTCTGTCCCTATTTTTTTAGTTTCCTGTCTAGTTGCTATGGTAGGAGCTCCAGTACACTTGTTACCATGGAGCCACTCTGCTTGTCTTCCCCACCATGATGCCCTTTGAAACCATGAGCTAAAATAAGCCTCTCTTTCCTTAAGTTGCTCCAGCAGGTATTCTGTCATAGTAACAAGCTTAGAAACTAATATACTGTCAAAAAGTGAGAATCCTCCTGACCGCAAACAATGCTGCTTTTTTTTTCCAGATGATAATTGTCATTACTTTAGAAAAAGTTGTGCCATAACTTGTTTCATTTATATTTTCTTTCTTTCTTTTTTTGGTGGAGTTTTTTTTAGCAAATGACGATTGATCGAAGTTGTCATGGTGTGGCAGAAGGAGAATGTTCTAGAAGGCCATGGGACAGGATTTTACTGCTGGCTGCCATTCTTTCTGCTTGCTGCCTCTGCCCCCATCACACAAGGAAACCTTTTCCTCCACCTTTGCAACTTCAACAATCCACTTCATCTCTGTGTTTCATTTGCACAAACTCATGCAATCAGAACGGAAGCCTTCATTGGGCCAAGGAGCAGGAAGATATAGGTCATTTCTCCAGTTCTCTGGTGGTGTCATAACTGAAATTCTAGGGCTGGAGAGATGGCTCAGCAGACCCATAAGGTGGTGGCCCTGATGTGCTCTCTCTCTCTCTCTCTCTCTCTCTCTCTCTCTCTCTCTCTCTCTGCGTGAAAATTAATAAATAAATTTTTTTTTTTAAAAAAAACTGAAATCCTAGCATGACAATTGTCCAGCTCTATGACACATGCGTGAGGGATCCAAGGCTAAGAGGTCTGTTTTCTGCACTGAGGAGCCCACAGTTTGGAATTAGAAAAAAATAATCCAACCCAAAAGTGATGCAGTGGAGAGAAATGAGCAACCCACAGTACATGTCAGGCGGTCCCCATGTTTGTCCCGGGAAGGGTGGCACTGCCCTTGTGTAGTTGAATCTGGAAGGAGCGTCCATGTCAATAGGGAATTGTCGAGGGGGGTTGGGGGGGTCCAGACAGGTGTGTTTTCAAAAGGAAGCATGCTTTGAGGAGGAACTAAGAGTTAGCCTATAGTGCTGGGGTGTAAAGAACAGGCTATGGAGTAGTGAAGGTTAGGGGCTGGAAAGATTGAGTCAGGTAGCACCCAACCAAAATGCCTGTCAAACACCCTCTGATGGAAGGAAGGGCAGTGTGCTGGATGCTGGCAGGGTTGGGAAGTCCACGATCCTGGAGAGCAGTTGAGAAGGCTTCACACTAAAGACAGAGAGAACAGGGATACAGTTATTTTGAGATGCCAGGAAAGACATGATAGAGCTCTATCTATAAAAGGCAGTAGCTGTGGGGAAGGAAAGGAGGAGGGAGACAGAGAAGAGATATTTAAACAGTCTCAACCTTGAGTTTATTGAGTGAGGCCCAAAGAAAGGGGAGAGCAGAGGGTCTCCCTCAACTTCTGGCTGGTGATGGCTGTACCCCACCAGACAGGAAAGGAAGCAGCTTTGGCAAGATGCCTGAGGTTTGATGTTGGCTAGGGTTCTATGGGTGCAGTACCATGTTCCCTATTCCCAAGGGTGCTGAAGAGTGGTCATGTGTATCCGCTCACTTCTCCCCTTGTCTGTAGATCCTGTGGTCTCCAAGTCGAAGCATTTTTGAGCAGACTGACTTTGTCATCTGTCATTCTATTCCTCTTATTTTTTTTGCATATGTGTGTGTGTGTGTGTGTGTGTGTGTGTGGTGTGAATGTGTGTTTGCATGTCTATGTGCACATATGTGTGTGGGCATACATACACATGTGTGGAGGTCCGAGGTTCAGGTTGGGTGTCTTTCAATTGCTGTCCACTTTATTTACTGAGACAGGGTCTCACTTGAACCCAGAGCTCATTGATTGGACTAGTCTAACTAGCCAGCTTGTCCCTGGGGAGCCCCTGCTGGGTGCTAGGAGGCCTGGATTCTAATTCTGTCCTGTGGCATGAGGCTTTATCTACTGAGTCATCTCCCTGAGTCCATTTAAAAAAATATTTTATTTATTTGCAATGCGAGAGAGACAGAGGGAACACACACACACAGACACAGAGAGACACAGAGAGAGACAGAGAGAGACAGAGAATGGGTGTGCCAGGGCCTCTAGCCACTGCAAACAAACTAGATGCATGTGCCACTTTGTGCTTTGGTCTTTACATGTGTACTGGGGAATTAAATTTGGGTCATTAGGCTGTGCACACAAACGCCTTAACTGTTGAGCACCATCTCTCTAGTCCTGTGGTTCTATTTTCTATTCTATTCTATTCTATTCTTTCTTTATTTTGTAGTTCTATTCTTTGGGTGAGCTAGGCTGCAGCTCCCCAGCTCTGATCACCAGCCATGCCTCCTCAGGCACCTTCCCACTTTTTTAAAAAAATAATTTATTTATTCATTTTCAATCAGAGAGAGAGAGAGAGAGAGAGAGAGAGAGAGAGAGAGAGAGAGAGAGAGAGAGAGAGAGAGAGAGAGAGAGAGAGAGAGCACCAGGGCCACCACCTTGTGGGTCTGGCTTATGTGGGTCCTGGGGAACTGAACGGGGGACCTTAGGCACTGGAGGCGACTGCCTTAACCGATGAGCCATTTCTCCAGCCCCGCCTTCCCACTTTTGCAACTTTTCTGGAATTGCTTGTGGTGGTTTGCTTCAGGTGTTCCCCATTAACTTATGTCTTCTGAACTCTGGGTCCCCAGCTGATGGCAGTTAGGGAATTAGAACCTTGTTGGAGATGTGCTGTTGGGGTGGCCTGATGTGTGTTAAATAGCTAGCTTTCTCCTGCCGGTATTGGGCACACTCTCCTGTTGCTGTTGTCCGGCTGATGTTGGCCAGGAGGTGATGTCCAGCTTCTGCTATCATGGAGTCTATAAGCCAAAATAAACCCTTTCCGTTCACAAGCTGCTTCTGGCCAGGTTCTTTGTAACATCAAGGAGAAGCTATCTGCAACACACCTCTTTAGTTGCTCCTGTTGGGATGGATTGGGGAATGAGGCATACCTTTTCTTTAGATTTCTTTCTGATTTTAATGTGCATTTTGGAGAAACACACGAGTGGATATGCTCAATCTACTCTGAATTTGATACTTTTATGGCATGTTTAAGGAAGACCGTTCAGATAGTGATGTTTCACAGACGATTAGCTATCATTTCCATTTGGAATTCAGGAGGCAAATGGAAGTTTCAGGTAAAGATCCCGAGTTATTGGTACAAAGCCATGGGCGAGCAGGACATGGAAATAGGAAGAGTAGGGATTAATACTGACACAGAGGGTTGTCAGTATTTAGGATAATTATTTTTAGGATATAATATTTTACAGGTAGGGAGGTTAATGGTAAATGAGAACTTCCCCCTTATTGATTAAAAAAAAAGACCTCAAATGGCTAGTTGAGCTCAGGAACCCTGCCTGCCACACGCAGGTGCAGAAGCTGTGGCAAGGTGGTTAGGCAGAACAGAGTTGACCAGGGCGAGTTCCTCAGATGGGAGTGATAACCACAGGTGTCACCAGTTCTGATGATGTTGTCTCATGTCTTTGGTTCTGGTCCCATTCTTATGAGCTGGCTGAATGACCGCTCCCGTGGTCTGCTCTCCTGCCCAGCATGCGGCTCCCATCCAAGGACCATTGTTCAGTGAGATAGTCAATGATTGTCTCTACACATGCAGTAAATATTTATTGAAGATTTAAGATATGCCCGTGGTGCTGCAGATATGGGAATATGTAGGGCGACATTCCTGCCCTCCAAGAACTCCTGGATCTGAACAAATGACCTCTCTGCTCCCCCCTCACCATTGCTTTCTGGATCAGTTCACTAGCAAAGGCTTTGCCATTGGTGTTTAGGGACAGGTTGACCACCCTCCTTCTGATGGGGGAGGTGGAAGGGATTGTTTTGGTGCCTAATGTGGTCTTTTGGATACCTGTGGCTAAGCAAGGGGTGACGTCATCCCCAGCATGGTAGAGTCACCATTGTAATCCAATAAAGCCCAATGCCTGGTGCAGAGTGGGGTCTCCTATTGAGCTGGGTTTTTCTTTTTACTTTTACCACCTCAAATTATTATTAAGCAAGGTTCTAAACTGTATAAGCACACGCCACTCCACCAAGAGTTTATTTCAAAGGGCCGATGAAGTGAAATGTTTTTAAACTTCAACCAGTTTAGTCTGTAAACAAGTCATGGGCTGAAAAATGCAATTACTCAAATATCACTTTTCTGTTTACAGATACCTTCCTTATAAGCACTGAACTTTAACAAATTTTAATTACTTGAAAGCAGAGAGAGAGAGAGAGAGAGAGAGAGAGAGAGAGAGAGAGAGAGAGAGAGAGAGAGAGAGAGAGGAGAAAGTGTATAGGAATGCCAGGAGGCCTCTTGCCAGTAAAAATGAACTCTAGATGCATCTGTCTTTGTGGGTTGTGTATGTGACTTTGTGCATCTGGTCTGATGTGGGTTCTGGGGAATTGAATCCAGGCTGTCAGGCTTTACAAACAAGTGACTTTAACTGCTGAGCCATCTTCCTAGTCCAACTTGTAAAATTTATTTTAATAAAAAAATTTTTTTTTTTGGTTTTTCGAGGTAGGGTCTCTCTCTAGTCCAGGCTGACCTGGAATTCACTATGTAGTCTCAGGATGGCCTTGAACTCACGGCAATCCTCCTACCTCTGCCTCCTGAGTGCTGGGATTAAAGACGTGCACCACCATGCCCGGCCTAACTTTTAAAACTTTTAAAAACTTTTTATTGATAGCTTCCATAATTATAGACCATAAACCATTATGATTCCCTCCCAAACTCCATTTCTCTTCCCCCTCTCAATTAGTCTCTGTTTTGTTTCATGTCATCATCTTTTCCTCCCATTATGTGTAGATATTATCAGGTACTGCAAGGTCATGAATGTCAAGGCCATTTTGTGTCTGGAAGTTTGCATTGTAATCACTCCTAGACTTCCTTTGGCTCTTACAATCTTTCTGTCACCTGTTCTGGAATAGACCTTTATTATTTTTTAAAAAATAATTTTAGCTGTTGTAGACATTGCACTTTTTTTTTTTTTTTGGTTTTTCGAGGTAGGGTCTCACTCTAGCCCAGGCTGACCTGGAATTCACTCTGTAGTCTCAGGGTGGCCTTGAACTCATGGTGATCCTCCTACCTCTGCCTCCCGAGTGCTGGGATTAAAGGTGTGCACCACCACACCTGGTGACGTTGTCATTTTTTAAAATTAATATTTGGAATAATAAATTTCTTTAAAAATAACTACTGAACTTTTGAAAGTCTCTAAAAGAGATAGGAAAAATTTAATTATGTGGAGAATAAGGATGTAGGTAGAAGCCAGGCCTGGTAGTACACAGGTCTGTAATTTCAGTACTGGGGAGGCTGAAGCAGGGAGAAAGTTCAAGGTCATTCTGTGCTACATAGTGATTTCAAGGCTAGCCTGGGAAAATAATGAGATCCTGACTTAAAAATTGAATTAAAGGGGCTAGAGAGATGGCCCAGCAATTAAGGCACTTGCCTGCAAAGCCTAAGGACCTGGATTTGATTCCCCAGTACCCATGTAAAACCAGATGCAGAAGGTGGTGCAAACATCTAGAGTTCATTTGCAGTGGCTGGAGGCCTTGTGCCCAGTCTATCTGCCCCTCTTTCTATTAAATAAATAAAAAAATTAAATTTGAAAAGGAGTCAGGGGATGGGCTCCAGATCTAACCCAGGTGTAAGCATGACTCTTAGCCACCATGTACAAGGCCCCCCAAAAAACAAACAATCCCAAATTCAACTAAAAGTAAGTAAAATAGCAATTTTATTGATGGAATAAAAAGAAAATAGAATACGACCATTTCAAGTGATGACTTAGGTTTAGGTGAGTTGTTGAAATCCATCCATCCATCCATCCATCCATCCATCCATCCATCCATCCATCCATCCATTCATCCATCCATCCAATCAATCAGTGTATAGACTTGGCATGTCCCAGACACTGTACAAGTTCTAGAACTACACAGAGGAACTCAGTGCCCCTCCTCCCCACAAGACATTCAATAGCTAAATCAATGAATTCCCATCAGAGTGGGAATTCACTCTCGCTGTCTCCTTCTGCCCTCTGCTGGGGGTTCTCTTTCATGGCATTTAGGGAAAGAACAGAGGTAGAGAATTTTCATGACTGTACACTGAACCATGAGTTTTTTTCTTTCATTTTAAAATGCGAGTTTTGGAGTATTTATGAATCATTATTATTTTAATTATACAAATTTATACTGTACAGAATGATAACTCAATCCTTGTATGAAGTGTGAAATGGTCAAATCAGGATTGTTAACATTTCCATCTTAAAACATTTCGCATTTTATTAATCCATAATACCTGTATACATTTATAGAATATGTACATTACAGTATCTCAATACATGTATCCATGCATTTTTCTTGGTGAGTGCACTTTCTCTCTCCCTCTCCACCCAACCCCCTGGGGTTCTACCCTGTGAACCAGGGCGTGGCTCTACTCTACCTTTCACAGAGTTTTGCTACTGAACTTCTGTTTGAAGACAAATTTGGCTTTCTTTGGCTCCTTTCTAATTCTGGTAGGAGTAAGGGATTCTTGTCCAGACACTGGAAGTGTGTGCCTGGATTGCCTCACCTGGGGAGAAAAGATCAAAGGGTCTTGCTTTAGGCACCAGTTTTGAGTTAGCTGTCCCTTCTGGAGGGGAACAATGTCCTGGGATGGGCAGGAGTTTGCCAGCCTCTCATCATGGTCTAAGTTCAGGTATTCTAGCTGCTTTAAAATGCTGTAAGAAAAGTTGGCACAAGCCAGGCGTGGTGGTGCACGTCTTTAATCCCAGCACTCAGGAGGCAGAGGTAGGAGGATCACCGTGAGTTCAAGGCCACCCTGAGACTACAGAGTGAATTCCAGGTCAGCCTGGACTAGAGCGAGACCCTACCTTGAAAAACAAACAAACAAACAAAAAAAAAAAAAGTAAAGTTGGCGCATAGAGGATCCAGCATTAAATAGCTCATCTGGGCTAGATGGGCATGCTAGCACACACCTTTAATCCCAGCACTTGTGAGACAGAGGTAGGAGGATCATTCTGAGTTCGAGGCCAGCCTGAGACTACAGAGTAAGTAGCAGGTCAGCCTGGGCTAGAGTGAGATCCCGCTTATAAAAATCAAAAAATAAAAAATTGATAATCATAAGTGAAAAGTTCATCTGCTTTGCATCATCAGCTCTAGAGGTGAAAAATTGCATCCTGGGATGGTTTGATCACTAACATGGAGGCCAATCATACCAACTCCACACATGATTCAGATGCATGCCTCATTTTTCCCTGCTTCAAGCCAAGAGCTCCCAGTAATTGGCAATGTTTTACCTGGAAAAGGTTAACTTAGTTGAATATACAAACACCATCTCCCATTGCTTATCACGTGAAAAATTATTCTGGCGGGGCTGGAAAGATGGCTCAGCAGGTAAAGGCACTGGCTTGCAAAGCCTGCAGGCTCAGGCTTGACTCCTTAGCACCCACGTAACGTCAGAGCACAGTGTCCCATGCATCTAGAGTTAGTTTGCAGTAGCAAGGAGCCCTGGCTTGCAATACTCTTTCTCTCTTACAAATAAGTCAATGAAATTGAAAACTTTATTCTGGACTTCAATTAGAATAGCTGTTGGAGAGGCAGAGTGATGGCTCAGTTGGTAAAGCGCTTGTTTCAAAAGCATGAGGATGGAGGTTTGCATCCCCAGAACCCATGTAAAAGCTGGTCACGGACGCACACACCTGCAATCCCAGCACTGGGGAGGTGGAAATGGGAAGATCCCCAGGGCTTGCTGGCTAGCTTGTCTAGACAAAGTCAGTGAGCTCTGGACTTAGTGAAAAACCCAGTCTCAAAGAAAATGTGGCGGAAAGTCATGGGAGAAGACACCTGATATTGATGTCTAGCCTTCACATGCACACAAACACGTGCATTCGCACACACAAACATGCACATACATGCATACAAACGTGTGCATTCACACACACAAACATGCACATACATGAACATATACACATGCATTCACACGCAAACATGCACATACATGCACACAAACACGTGCATTCATACACACAAACATGCACAAAAATGCACACAAACATGTGCACTCACACACACAAACATGCACATACACGCACACATACACATGCATTCACACACACAAACATGCACATACACGCACACATACACATGCATTCACACACACAAACATGC
Source organism: Zapus hudsonius (assembly GCA_004024765.1). Classification (NCBI taxonomy): domain Eukaryota; kingdom Metazoa; phylum Chordata; class Mammalia; order Rodentia; family Dipodidae; genus Zapus; species Zapus hudsonius. The sequence goes on from PVHP010028039.1 coordinate 15,949, forward strand.
ACATACACGCACACATACACATGCATTCACACACACAAACATGCACATACACGCACACATACACATGCGTTCACACACAAACATGCACATACATGCACACAAACATGTGCATTTACACACAAACATGCACATATACACATACATGTGCATTCACACACACATGCACATACACGCACACATACACATGCGTTCACACACATGTCCATAATGATATACAAACTCCCACCAGCACCAAAACCCATCTCAAGAAGGGCAGGAAGAAGCTGGGAGAGAATGAACGGCTTACCAAGAGAGCAAAAGAGACTGCTTTGAGCCAGACCAGACTAAATTACCTTCAGGGGTCCAAAGTTTGAGTGTACCTTTAAGTAAGCAAGAATGAGGGCTCCTGAGAAAAATGAGACTCATTTTTAAAGAATGTGTCCTATTTTTATGGACTCATGCGTCTTAGTGTATGAACTTCAACTCCTACACCAACACACATAGGTGACTTACACATGCACAAGACATCCTCTGGAAACTAAAAAATGATGTCAGTGGTGGCTTCATGGGGGGGCACACTGAGATGCCGGGTGTTGCAGTCAGCATTCTAGGAAATTCTAGCACAGAAAGAACCCAAACAAAAGTGGCTTGTGGAGGAATGGGTTTATTTGGCTTACGAACTCGAGGGGAGACTCCATTCTGGCAGGGAAAACGATGGCATGAGCAGAGGGCTGGACATCACCTCTGCCACAGCGCTGCAAACAGCGGCAGGAAGGTGTGCCAAACACTGGCAAGGGGAAGCTGGCTTATAACCCCAAAAGCCCTCCCCCAACAACACAGCTTCATCGAGGTTGTAAAACCCAAACTGCCATCAGCTGAGGATCGATCTATCAGAACACATTCATTTGTTTCTGGGGGATACCTGGATGACACCGGGCCAATTGTATACAACTTACATGAGGAGGTGAGATGTGGTGTGGGTCACAGCTTCTTTTAGACATTCTTAGAGATTTTGTTTTTTTCTTAGAAGACAACTTCCATCCAGACAATAAAGTATAAACATATACTCAGCCTTTGTTTTATCTCACCTGTCTACCTTTAAAGATATAATTCCTAAACTGTACAGTGTGTGGGACCCTCTTATACACATTACAACCAGTAGTGAGTTTAAGTTGGGGATAATTTTGCCCTCAACTCCCTGGGGTCATTTGCCAGTGTCCAGAGATGTCTTGGGTTGTCCTAGTAGGGGTGGGAAAGTGACACTTGTAGTTTTGGGTAAGACAGATGCACAGGATAGTCCTCCAGAACAAAGAATTTTCCCGGAACGTCAATAGTACTGACTTTGAGAAACCATGTTTGACATTTTACTCATATGACTCCAGGAGAATTTAATTAAAGCTGACCAAGATGGATGAGAATGAGTTGGGGATGAAAAACAAAGATACATTCATCAATTGTGGTAACAGTCAGTGTTTTACCACTTTGCAGATTCCAAGGGTATATGAGTGAAGGGGATTTAGTCTTTATGGCTGGAACAGATGTTCGTTGATCTAGTGTTTGTCTAGCTGAGGAAAATCAAGCCCATGGAGCTTTGTGACAGGCTTCGCTAACCCAAAGCAGACCTGTTCCCAGACCTTGTGGCTCCAGACAACTGAAACTCAACCACAGGGCAACAGGCCATTATGCAAAGCAGGACGTGAGATATGCTAACAGGTGAAGGCTGGATGCCGTAGTGGACATTTGGCTGATGGGACGGGAATAAGGGTTTTTTTCAAAATATTCTAGATTGTTTTTCATCACAGCAAGTGCCAAAAGCTTAGCTTTTATACTTAAAATACACATGACCCTTCATCAATGCTACTTTTTATCATGCTTTCTAATTCTTTCAGGCAAACCACAATAAAATATGGTATTTCCACATAATGTATGACAAGAATAGTAAAGAAAAAAAAAAACTAATGTGGCAATACATTTTACCAGCATGTAGAATTAATTAAATTACTATTAATTGTGTGGCATTCTGTACTTAACTTTACTGTTAATATTTAGGATTAGTGCTTTCCTGATGGTGGTAAAAACAATTCCCTGGAGATTCTTTCAAAAGCAGAATATCTGATGTTAAGCTTATGAGAAATAGAGAAATCTCCAATTTAGGATCAAATGACACTAACAGATGGCACTTATGGAGCTAGAATCAATGTTACCAGGTAGCTCTGTGTCTGTGTATCTGATACAGGTAATGCATGGGCCATATGCATAGAGATAAAAATTCTAAGAAAAAAGAAACAAAATATCACACCCTTATGAAGAATGCCTTTGGTGGTTGAGAAATGAATCTTACTTCTTGAGGCTATGACAACAGAAACTTCCCAAACTATAGAAAAGGAAAAGGAAACTTAGAAAAGAAACCAATTTCTAAGAGCTGTGGGCCAACTACAGAAGGTCTAACCATTGCATAAGAGGAATCCCAGAAAGAAGGAAGGGAGGAACAGCAGAGAAAATACTGACGTGATGTGAACTGAGAATTTCCCTCAAATTACTATCAGACACCGAACCACAGAGAGGAAGCTCAGAAAGCACCCAGAAGATAAGCGAACTCCACATTGCATGTTACTTCCAAACTCCAAAAATAAAATAAAATAAAGAGAGAAAGAAAGAAAGAAAGTAAAGAGACTGAAGAAATCCCCAGAGAAGTCAGAGGAAAGAATTGCCCGTCTCATAGAGTGAACAAAAATGAGAATGCACAAAGTGGTGTATGCATCTGGAAGTCTGTTTATAGTGGCTGGAGGCCCTAGCAATCCATTCTCTCTCTCTCTGCAAATAAATAAATAAATAAAATATTTTAAAAATGTGTACTGAGAACAAAGCAAAAAAAAAAAAAGCAAGGCTTCTTAAAAGGCTGTAACTCAGCTTTGAATATTGGTTCAGAACTGTGGGAAGTGTGTCTGTATTCTGAGAAGAACATGTGTGTGTCTAAGATAGGTTGACTTAGATAGCTCTTAGAACAAGGATGGTGTGATGATTAAATTTTGTTTTCAGTTTGACTTGTTTAGTAATCCACAGTAAACTTGGGTGGGTCTCTGAGGTTGCTTACAGGAAGGATTAACAAGAGGAGGAGGTCCCTCCTCCAGAGTGAGCCCTTCCTATAGAGTAGGTGACCTTTTCAGTAGGGGGCAGGATGTAAGGATGCTTGAGGGGAAGGATATCTCTTCTTTTTCCCCGCCTTGCCCATTTGCTGATGTGTGTGTGTGGTGTTGGTGATGGCTTCTTTGTCTCTTTGTTTGGATCTGTGAAAGGACCTCTTTTGCCATTATGAAACTTCCCATGTATGTGTAACTTCAATAAATCCCTGCCTCCCATAACTGTGCCTGGTTTAGAGATTCATCCCAGTGGTGTGTGGCTGAAAATACACATAGTACTCCATTGTATAAATGAACCACATTTTCATTATCCACTCATTAGTTGAGGGGCATCTATTAGTCTATCTTTGTTGGACTGTTCCAGTTCTGCCACCTTGTCTTCAGTTTCGATATTCTGTCTTCTTGATCCATTCTATTGGTGAGACTTTCTACAGAGTTTGGTATTTAACTTACTGTGTTTTTTATTTCTAGCATTTCTGACTGGTATTTCTTTATTGCTTCTATTTCCTTACTCATAGCTTGTATCGACCTCCTTATTTCTTTAAGTTAGTTTCCTGGGTTCCCCTTCTGGAGTTTGTTTTCTTCTTTGATTCCTTTGATTTCCTTTTTGATTTCTTTAACATAGTTATTATCATTTTTTGAGTTATTTATTTGCTAGGCATTTCATCTAAGGCATTCTCACTGGAGGCCATTTCTGAAAGAGAGAAAGAGAGAGAGAGAAGAAAGAGAGAGAGAGAGAGAGTAGGGAGAAAGAGAAAGAGAGAAGGGGGACCTGGGAACAGACCTAACTTTCCAATACCTGTCCCCAGTGACCTACTTCCACAAATTAGGCTCCACTTCCTAAAGTTTTTATTACCTCCAAAAACAATGCTATGAACTGGGGACCATATGCTGGTGGGGGACATTTCATATTCAATCCATAGTTCATGGCTCTTTATCTTTAAACTAGGGAGATCCTAGGTGATATTTCAGGTCTCTCATAGCGCTAATAGTCTCAGTAAGGACATTTGGCTCCCACTTCCCCAAGAGTTGTCACCACACAACATCAACTTTCTATCTGGAATTTATTTATTTATTTCCCATTTATTGCAGTTCTTGGCATGGAGCAGAGCTTTTCACATGCTAGGTCAGTGCTTTACCAAGGAGCAGCATCCCCATCCCGAAAACCTTATATTTACATGAATCAACTTAATTTGTCTGGCTGAACATCTAGCTGAGTCCAACAAGAAATTCATCCATCCATTAATTAATTTGGAAAAAATTGGCATGGTATTCATATTTTTATAGGATTTTAAAAACATACGTACAAAGAATAGCAAAAGGTTACTTCTTAAAATTTCATTGAATTTTCTGAGAATGTGTTCCCCAATGTTTTATAAAAAAATCACATTTTTGGAAACACTATACTTAAATAAATGATAGAAATTAAAGAATGAATGCAGATAAATCACATTAAGACACACATATTATTAGTTGTGATTAAGCATCTTTGCTTAAAAAAAAACCCCAAACCTAAAAGCAATAAACAAAAAAACCCAGCTGCATCCCATTAAAACAGAAGTGGCTATTCAGTGTACAAGTTAACAATGAAATGATTATAGTTGACTTGTTCAAGATCATTTTTTTATAAACTACCGCATGAGGGTTCTAAATTAGATAAATTTGAATGCTGCCTCATTTACTAAAGCCATTTGTAGCTCAAAATAATATAATTATCTACAAAATTTCAGTCATAGACAGTTGAATTATTATTCAATTGATTTTGAGTATGAAACATTGCATAATGTTTGTATTTAGAGCAAATGGAGGGAGTTGGAACAGCAGCGTCCTGATAGCGTGGGAGAAGGCTTTCCCCTGGAGCCTTAGGTTGTTGCAGGTGAACCCCAGAGGCAGCCATGAGCCTCTTTCCCCAGTGAGTTGTTGGTCAGGGAAGCCCATAAGGCCTCCAAAACAATATAGCCAGTGCTCTTGGTTATGCACTAGAAGTAAGTGGTAAGAATCTATTGCTGAAGACAACTCATTCTGTGGTCCCAGGACGCTGAGAAATCAAACTCAAGCTGAGCTGGAACCCTCCTCTCTGCTGGCTGGCTGCCTCAAGAGTCCGAAGAAGCAATGGATCTTGCAAGCTCCACAACCAACTAGCCTGGCAAGATGTGCCCATGGGTGCAATAGTGGCACGTAAGTTGTATATAAGCTTGTGCAGTGGGGGAGAGTTCATGCTTGGTACTGAAGACCAAACCAAAAGCCCATGGCTGGGAAGGACAGGTCCTAGAGGGAAGTCACCACTGTTCTTTGGCTAAATGGATATTCTGGACATATAAAATTGCCTTCTAAATGTTATGCCCAGGGACAGATGCCATTCTTTCCTTTAGTTAGAAGTGCATCGTTTTACAGATGGCAGTGAATACTGGGGAGACCCAGGATGAATCAAGGTGACAAGAAGAAAGCCTACCGCTTAGAACCGGATGGGTCATCTCTACCACATCTGCCAGAGCTCAGGGAACATTGCAGAGGAGGTGGTGCTAAGAATATCAGTGCTGCTTGCACTACTAGCCAGAAAAACTTCTCTAGAGATGGTGGTAGACACTGGAGAGACTTAAAAGTCAACAAAGCTGAAAATAAGAGGCTGCTGAGAGATCACTACTAAATGAGACATTTCCATCATGCCCTCCAGGGCTCAGGGAACATTTGTGGAAGAGGGGGTGGAAAGAATATAAGAGCCATAGGGTGGAGAGGGGTTCTTTGGCACAGTATCACCTGGACATGAACCTACTGGTGCATTAATGACCTCACAGTAATTATCCCCGCAAGACCTGTACAATTCTAGCCCAGCAACATTTTGACACGGATGATGGAGAAGGACATAAAGAAAGAGACATTAAAACAGAAGAAGTGGGCTGGAGAGGTTGCCCAGTGGTTAACAGGCTTGCCTCCAAAACCTAATGACCTGGGTTCGATTCTCCAGTACCCATGTAAAGCCAGATGCACAAAGTGGCATATGCATCTGGAGCTCATTTTCAGTAACTATAGACCTGGGCATGCCCATTCTTTCTCTCTCTCTCTCTCTCTCTTTCTTTCTTTCTCCTCTCTCTGTGTTGTTTAGCCTTTCTCTTAGCTTTCAAACAAGCAAACAAACAAACAAATAGAATTTAAGTGGGGGCAGTTTGGTGGTTTGAATGAGAGAGAGCATATGTGTTCTGAATGGTTTGTTCTCAGCTGGTGGAAATTTGGGAGGTGGAACCTTGCTGGAGGAGGTCATCAGTTTATGGGATCCAGGGGAGGAATGTGGTGGTTTGAATTGTATGAAACCCATAAACCCATGTGTAAGCTTCCCTCTATGATCTGACTTTCCTACCCATAGGCTTCTGACTTGGTTCTCAGTACCAGGCATGCATCCCCCCACCCCCTGCTGGCCCTATATCCAATCAGAGAGAGCAGCTGATCACCCCCATAGTCTGTGTACCACTATTATGCAAGTACATATACCTTGTGTGGCTGATTGACTGTAGCTTCCAGGATCCACTGTTGGTGACCATATCTCCCAAGCAGCTCACATAGAACTTTGCAGCACTATGCCAGCCAACTGGTGCCTTTGCTTCTTGAGTGCTTGGAATATAGACATCAACCATTATATCTGATCTCTCCCTTTCCTATTTAATGGAATTTACATGATAAGCTTGCTGTCTCATCTGTGCCTCAGATGTTATTCATAAATCACTACGTATATAGAAGTTGTGTTGACCCTTCTGTCATTAGGGGAAGGATGAAAACATACGACTTCCCAGTAATTTCATTCTTAGATATTTGTCCAAGTGAACTGAAAGTTGATGTTCACTTAGAAAACTGTATGAAAAAATTGAAGATATACATGGAAGCTTATATATAATCTTCAAAACCTGGAAGCAACACAAATATCTTTCAGCAGGCACATGGATCTGTAAATTGTGGTACATTCATGGAATGAAATACCACACAGCCATATATATATATATATATATATATATATATATATATATATATATATATATATATATATATATAAAATGAACTATTGATTCACACAATTTGGATAATGGTTAAATGCATTTTGCTAAGTGAAAGAAGCCTGATCCCAAAGGTTATATATTATGTATTCATATGGCATTTTAGAAAATGAATACTACGGGGATGGAAAACTGGTGTTATTGGTTGTTGTTGTTGTGGTGGTGGTGGTGGTGATAGTGGTGATGGTGATGGTGGTGGTGGTGGAGGGGTGGTGGTAGTGGTGGTGGTTTTGGTGATGGTGGTGGAGGGGTGGTGGTAGTGGTGGTGGAGTGGGG
>PVHP010028040.1:0-23419 GCA_004024765.1 Zapus hudsonius
GTAAATAAAACGTGCAAAAGAAATTAAAAATCATGACTCTTGGAATGGAGTTGTAGTGTTAAGTATACTTAAAAACTTATAATGAAAATTGAAGACGGACTATTTGGGCAGATTAGCAGGAGTAGGAGGATAAATAATACACATGTATTATGAAAATGTATAATTAACATATGCTAATAAACTTTTTTAAAGTACAAAAACCCCCAAAATCTTATTAGCTTTCTTAACAACAAACCATAACAAACCCTGATAGACTTAAGTTGAAGTCATAACAGTAAGTTCCTGGCACATGCAACCATTTCAAGATGACCTATGTATGTGTTTTTTCTGTTTACTTGAGGGTGAAGAGGATTTACGTAAGTAGAGGCCATAAAGCTTCGCCTCCAAGGAGGGCATTTGTACCTCGAGCTGACTGTTGAAAGTGTCAGGCTCTAATTTACTGCAGATAAATGCCTTGGTGCCTGTGGAGCATAAACACACATGGACGTCAGCCGTCCATATCATAAGGTTCTGCATCCGTGCAGGCCAGGGGTGGAGTTCAGTGGTGCAGCACGGGCTTTGTGTGCATGTGCAAGTTGAAACCTCAACACACACAAACTGTATCGGTCCCTAAATAATACAGTAGAGCAACTATTTACAGAGCATTTACATTGTATGAGGTATTAAGTAATCTAGAGGTGATTTAAAGTATATAGGAGGTAGGGCTGGGCGTGGTGGCTCATGCCTTTAATCCCAGCACTCAGGAAGCAGAGCTAAAAGGATTACTGTGATTTCGAGGCCAGCCTGAGACTACATAGTGAATTCTAGGTCAGCCTGGGCTAAAGCAAGACCCTACCTCGAAAAACCAGAAAAAAAAAAGATTCTGCAAACAAAAGATTAAATGTTTATCTAAAAATGTGCAGAGGAGCAACAGGAAACCTGTAGAGACAGGATGGGAGGAAATAACGGTGGGGAATGAAGTGAAGAAATTAGCATTAACAAAGTCAGAGCTTTTGAAACGAGTCAGTACCAGGAGGATGAGTTAGGGTGCATGACGGTTTCATGCTACTTGATAGAAGGGGCTTGGGCGGCTATGGACTTTGGTATCTCAAGTCCTAATGTGGGGTGCCAAGGGGTAACTGTGTTTACTAGGTGTTCCTTACCATAAATTAACTCTTAATTTTTCATTAGTGCTGGGTATTTGAACCCAGGGCCTTGTGAATGCTAGATAGGCATTCTGTCACTGAACTATATCTTAGGCTTCTTGCTACAATCAGTGATTTTAATTTTTTCTTTTTGGCCAAATTCCACATTTTAATTTCTTTCTTTCTTTTTTTTTTTTTTTTTTTTTTTTTTTTTTTTTTTTTTTTTTTTTTTTTTTTTTTTTTTTTTTTTTTTTTTGGTTTTTCAAGGTAAAGATTCACTCTAGCCCAGGCTGATCTTGAACTCACTTTGTAGTTCCAGGCTGGCCTCGAACTCACAGCAGTCCTACCTCTGCCCCCCCCCCCCAATGCTGGGATTAAAGATGTGCACCGGCATTCCCGGCTCTTTCTATCTTCTGAGGAAATTTCCTTGACAGTCTTCAAACATAAACTTGACTCAGCCACATTAAACCCCAGCAATGAGGGCTCTTCATGGAGAACCCACTCCCCCGAATCCTTACCTGACAGGACAGGTACCATCTGACTCTCTGGCGTCCCCTGGGTGGAGTGATTCCTCTTTTCTGGGTGGGATGACGTAGCAGGGGCTTTCTGGGACTTTTCCAACCAGGGATCCCTGGTGTCTTCACTCAACCCTGTGGTTCCTGGTGTAGCCTCCGTGTGAATCACCATCTTGCGGTCCAGGCCCACTGTAATGTTGGAAGAACTCAGTTACTTGTTGGATTTCTTTTCTGCACTTTAACTCAAATCCTACATTGGTAGTTGATTTAAAATGATAGATATTTGGGACTAATAGTCCACCCAGCTCACCCCTCGCAGCCCCTCAAACTATTCTGTCTAGTTTTCACATGGGGTCATGTGTGCTCTGCCTTCCGATAGCTTTCCCAATGTTACACAGAAATAGACAAAGACCAAATTTAAAACTTAACGTTTTACGCTTTCTATCCTTCCTGATTAAATGCCTTGCTAAGCTACTTTCCGTGGCTCTTTTTTCTCTGTGCACTTTTCATATGTGACCTTATAAATAACACTAACTGTGTCATAAATGTTCTTTTAAAATTACTCAAACTAGTTGGGTGTCATGGTGCACGTCCTTAGTGCCAGCACTTGGGAAGCAGAGGTAGGATTGCAGTGAGTTCAAGGCCACCCTGAAACTACATAGTAAATTCCAGGTCAGCCTGGGCTACAGTGAGACCCTACCTTGGAAAAAAAATGACTGAAGCAATGCTGGGTGTGGTGGAGCACATACCTATAATCCCAGCACTTGGAAAGCTGAGGCTAGCAGAGTCCAAGTTTGAGGCTAACCTAGGCTACCCAGAAAGATTGTCTCACAAATAATTGTCAAAGCAAAATGTCAATTTACTTCAGTTTTTTAAAAAGGCATATTACTCAACCTCCTCTCACCACCACCCCCTTTTCAAGGCAGGTTCTCACTCTAGCCTGGGCTGACCTGGAATTTACTCTAGTTCCAGGCTGGCCTTGAACTCACATAGATCCTCCTTCCTCTGCCTCTTGAGTGCTTGAATTAAAGGCATGCACTGTCACACCCAGCTTGTTTTAGTAATTAAAAAAAACATTTATGACACAGCAGGATGAGGCTGTCTTATGCAACATTTTTAACATGGGAAAAAAATCTTTGAAAAGTTGAAAAAAAAAAAAGAGAAACATATGTAATGCCCCAAATTTGACATTTGCGACTTAGAGACTCAGGGAGCTTTTGCACATAAGTTATTCCTAAAACAAGGCAGAGGAAGAACACTGGGTTCCCATTTTGCTCTGAGAACACAGACACCCCAACTCAGTCCCTTGCCTGACTCACACTTTTGACAAAAGTCTTCATCAGACCCATCAGGACACTGCCGCACTCCGTCGCAAGCCAGGGTGATGTCAATGCAGCAGCCGTTGTCACAGAAGAAATGATATCTCGAGCAGACATTTGAGCATCCTGCTGCGAACAAATCTCAAGTCACCGGTGCAGGACAAGAAAGGCCCCCATCAGGAGGAGCAGATGCGTGGGGAAGGGGAACACCAGTGTGAGTGAAGTGACGTGGAGAACGAGTGGGAGAAACAGGTTCTGGAATTGTTAGAGGGTCTTCTCTTGACCCCTTGACTGAACCCTTGGACATCCCCCAGGGCTCTCTGCCTGAGGTCTGATGCCAAGACGTGGGAACCCAGGGGCAGAGGCTCTGACAGCTGTCATCCAGACTGGTGTCCCCTGCTCCGCATGTCCTCTCCTGGTCATCTCATTCTGTCACTAGGTCCCCTTCCTCTGGCCATTTATTTCTCCTCAGTAGGTGGCCCATCACCATTCTGTCGTTTGATTGACCATGTTTTAGAAGCCATATATATGTGTGTGTGTATGTGTGTGTGTGTGTGTGTAAAGGTATGTATATATATGTGTATTATACATATGTATATATCTTGCATTCCTGTTTCCAGTGAAATGCTTCTCACCGAGATTACCTCTTTCTGCTATCTAGGAATGACCGTGTCTCTGGTGCTGTGGAGAACAATCAGTAGCTAATGGCTGGCATGAATGTATTTTCATGAAATAATGATATTTTTTCCTTTCTGGAGCTTTTAGGGTTTTTTCCTATAATGCAATTCATAAGCGTTACAAGTATTTTCTTGAAGGATTTTTTTTTTGCATCCTTGATTAAGCAACTTCACCAGACTGAGCTATGCGACATTTGGGTAACTCTCAGGCACTGATAATAACATCTGGAAGGTATCCAGATAGAACCCGGACATAAGGAGTCCCACAATTTGACAGAATTGACAAGATGGTCCTTTCAGGGACATGAGAGTGGAAAATTATATGATATTCCCCAAACATGGTGACTGAACATGGTCCATACAGCTACATGACATCGTAAGACACATATTTTATTGAAAAGTAAACTACAAGGTGGGACAAGGAGTCTATGTGAGCTCAAGGCAATTGGAAAATATTGTGATCCAGGAAGAAAAGGAAGGAAGAGAAAAGAAGTGATGGTAGAAGCTCCCAAGGAAGCAGCAAAGAGCAGCTATGACAGAAACAGGCCTGGAGTCAGTGCTGGCCACCAAGGCACAAAGGGAAGGAGGGATGATCACTGTTCAGGACGCAGCTGTCATATTTCTTACATGTATGGCATGAAAAATTCCTAAAGGTTTTTAGACGAATCCATATTTATAATTTATCCATTAATTTTTTTGTTTTTGGTTTTTCAAGGTAGGGTCTCACTCTAGTCCAGGCTGACCTGGAATTCACTCTGTAGTCTCAGGGTGGCCTCGAACTCACAGTGATCCTCCTTCCTCTGCCTTCTGAGTGGGATTAAAGGCAGGCGCCACCACGCCCAGCTTAATTTATCCATTTCTAGATTAGTGGTCACCAAACTTTTTTGATTTATTCTAGAATCAGCATCTCAAATGTATGTACTTATATGTAATATGCATGTGCCACTGTTCTATTCTGTTCTACACCTTTTCAGGTATACTGACCATTTTAAGACGATAGAAAATTCATAAAAATATAAGTTCCAGTATCCTGTCTCCTGCCCTACAATATCTTCAACATCTTGACAGGAAGGGCAGGCCCTATTTAAGACCACTGTTGAGGATCATACTGGAAGTGATTTCTAGTTCCTTTGTTTTTTCCCTCCGTGCTGAGGACAGAACACAGGGCTTTGCGCTTACTAGACAAGTACTATCAACTGAGCAAAATCCCCAATCCCTGGAAGTGATTTCTGACTTGCTTCTGAATAGATTATTTTTCCCCAAGCATGGAAAAAGGTGTGAATAATAATAATAAATGTGAGTATTTTCAAAATTAAACCCGGTTATAATCAGATACCTGCTTTCCTTTACAAAGGTAAGCACCATTTTGGGCCACTGTAATAGGTAGGTCATTAATTTTAAGATTAATTATATAATGCAGGTGACAGAAGCACCTCTATCACCACCTGTTTTTCACTGTGTGTATGTGGTATGTCATTAGCTTTTCTCCAATACAACCAGGAAATGATTCCAGGTAGGAATAGCACCCCAACGATTCCTTTGTATTTTCCATGAATAGTTAGATACACAAGTCCTATGTCATAGTGGCCTTCCAGTAAGTGAGTCACACCACTCTCTGCCACTCCAAGTACATATTAATCCCATCTTGGAAGAGTCCTTTACAACTGGCCATTTTCCAGCTGGAGCCTGGAAATCTGGCCTGAGTCAATAAGCCAGAGCAAATCACACCTGGTGAGGGGTCAGCCATCTGTTCCTATCTACACAGGCCCTTCCTCCTGGGTCACAGGTGCCCAGACTGTACAAAAGTAATCTACTTCTAATTTCTGATGACAGGTTCGTGGCATCTTTTTTCCCAAGATTTCCTCCCAGAATCAGCACTTAAACCTGTCCCTGCCCAAGTGAGCTGTGAACATCCCAATGCTATTTCTCATGAGACCTGCTGCATGCCGGCCTCCAAGGCACTCAGCATGCTCTCACCAGCCGGCTGGCTCTCCCGTGCAGCTGCGGTGCATCACTGGGCAGGGCTGCTCAAATCCAGGTTGCATGGTCTTGAGACTGTCTGAGACTCATGATGCCTGAGTGGGTGGGGTCTGGTGCCTGGCCTATCGGTGTGCAGTTATCCCTCCTTCCTTACAGCAAGCTGAAACCTTTGCTGGACACGGAACTCTTAGCTATCCAGGACTTATTTATTTATTTATTCATTCATTTATTATTGCTTTTGTTTTGTTTTCAAGGTAGGGTCTCACTCTAGCCCAGGCTGACCTGGAATTCACTATGTAGTCTCAGGGTCGCCTTGAACTCACAGTGATCCTCCTACCTCTGCCTCCCAAGTGCTTAAATTAAAGGCATGTGCCACCACGCCTGGCGTAATTTTTTTTTTAATTTGATAAACTCAGAAATACAGATGCTTGGAAAAGTGACTGGGATAGATGAATAAAGTGAGTTTCATACTGTACAATGGAATGTGAGTACTAGTATATATGTTTAAATCATCTTTATATTGATGTATAACTAATATAACGCAAAAGTATATTCATGTACCTCTGTATCTGCATAAAGTATCCATGAAAACTTGTAAGTAGTACTTTCCAACTGACTCATGTCCATTGAATATTTATTTTTATCTTTTTAATTTTTTCTTCTTCACTTATTTCTTTGCACATTTTAGTTTTGCTTTTGTCTGTACTGGTTAGCTATGTTCCTTTCCTTCCTTAAACTGTTTGAGATGGTTTATTACATCAGCCATTGTTTATACCCATAGGCCAAGCCTTTCTTCTATCCTGTGATATATGCTTTTCCTTCTTTCCCTCCATATTTTAGTTTTATTTACTTATTTTTTTGGTGTGTTCACGCATGTATATGTGCGGTGTGTGTGTGTGAAGTGCATGCATCTCTCTTCCTCTCCCGCTTTGCTTCCTTAGGATGGAGTCCCTCGATGCACCTGGAGTTGCCATTTTCAGTCAGACTGGTAACCAGATAGCTCCAGAGATTATCCAGTCTCCACCCCCTGACAGCAGTGGGGTAACAGGCACACATGGCCATACCTCGCTGGTGATTTTTCTTTTCCACATGGGTGCTGGGAATCAAACTCAGGCCCTCTCAGGCCTCATGCTTGCATGATAAGTGGCCTTACCTACTGAGCCATCATCCCCACAGCCACCCCATATTCTATTTTTAATTCATAAGTAATAATAGTATATATTCATGCAGTACAATGTTATATTTTGATACATGTATACCGTGTGGAAAGGTTAAATCAAGCCAGTTAACAAATCTATCACCCACCTACTAATTTTATGGTGAGAACATGTAGCACCTACTCTTTTACCAATTTTGGATATACATTACTATTAGCCATAGTTAGCACAGGATGCAATAAGTCCCTAAACTTATTCCTTCCATCTAACTGGAACCCTGGCCTCTAGGAACCACTATCCCACACTCTGCTGTCCTGACTGTAGCCTTCAGCTGTACTCCTTGAGGGCACATATCCAAAAGGCCCTCTAGGGGCTGAGGAGATAGCTCAGTCAGTCAGCAAGGCAAGCATGAGGGTCTGAGTTGGATCTCCAGAGTCCATGTAAAATTTCAGGGAGTGTTCATGTATACTTGTAATCGCAGCGTTGGGGAGATGGAGACAGGAGGATCCCAGGGGCCTACTGCCAGACCAGTGAGAGACCCTGTCTAGTAAAAGGAAGATGGCATTTCTTAGGAATGAAAGCATATTCCATGCTTGTGCCCCTGGAAGATGCCAACTAGAGAGCCAAATTATCCAGAATATAAAGAAGCTTGTTTTTGCTATTATCTGTTTGGCCAAAACTGTTATTCAACAAGCGCCTAAAATATAATGGAATAGCCCATGAAATCAATGTATTGCTAAAAACCAAATCCCAATGTGACACCATCGTCCCTTGAGTAGCTGGGGTCTGGATAGCCAAGGAGAATTCAAGGGGAAGACGTTCTTCCTCACCTCCCACGGAGTAGGTCCTGGGATGCACTGTTACCGACACATTGTCGGAGCTTCTCTGACCCACAGTGTCGGTCACTGTCAGCTGGAAGTTGTATGTTCCTTCCTGCAGGTGGGAGAGCTTCAGGGTTCCTGGCTGAGGCACCTGTCACACAAACAGGATTAATCATGTTTAGTGCGGACACCCATATAGGAGCAGCTGTCCCTCCAGGACTCTGTCCTCACACACCTTGCCTTTTCTCCTGTGGATTTCTGATCACTGACATCAACTGATTTCTCTTCCAAACAGTGTGGGTATTGCTATGCTTTTCTCATTCTAAAAACCAAACAAATAAATAAAACGTTCCCTCTCCTCCAGTGTCCTCTCTAAGCACAGCCTTGTTTCCTGCCCACCTTGGCTTAACTCCTGAAGGGCTGGAGGCACAATGTTTCCTACGTAGCCTCCACTTACCTGTGAGGTCGCTTTCTCCACTCCCCTGAAACTGCACAACTCACCAACAGACCTGGCAACAATCACTCCATTGTTAAGATCAATAATACTTGTCTAACTTGAAAAACGAACCTCTTTTTAAAAATTGATGTGTGTGTGCCTTGGTAAGCGAGTGCGGGGCGGAGGTACTGTCTGTGCTCCACCTTCTTTGAGACAGGGTCTCTTGCCCTGCAAACAAGTCTGGCCCTTTAGCTTCTGATTCTCCTGACTCCACCTCCCACTGCTGTAGGCATTTGGGGATCACAGATGTACTCTCCACCTTGCATCTGGCTTTCCATGGCTGCTGGGAAATTGAACCCTTGGCTGCCAGGCTTGATAAGCAAATGCCTTTAAACACTGAGCTATCTCCCCAGTCCCTAAACTTCTTTTTTAACTTTAAAAACATTTTATTTATGTATTATGGTAGAGATAAAAAGAGAGGGGCGGGCAGTGGGGGGGGGAGAATGGGCATGCTGGGGCCTCCAGCCACTGCAAATGAACTCCAGATACATGTGCCACATTGTGTATGTGGCTTTACATGGGTACTTGGGAATTGAACCCGGGTCCTTAGGCTTACTGCAAACAAGTAATCACTGAACCATTTCTCCAGCCCCCAAACCTCTTTTTTAAACAAGCTCCCTTATTATAACTAACAAAGTTGGCCAGTCTGGTCATTTTGACTGCCTACTTCCTTGGCCTCTGTTTCTATCTCTAAGCTCATGTAATCATCCTTTGCCAAGGCCCTCACACTGACCAGGACTTCTGCTCGCCTCCAGATGTTGGCATGCAGCTTCCTAGCCATGACAAGAGCTTGCAAGGACCAGTTCTATGCTGTGATGCTGGGAATCACATCTGAATATCTGGCTTTCTTTAGCTTACCAACAACTTCACATAGCAATTATATCCTGTTTTCAATTTTTTCTGCTTAAATGAATGAGTGTAGATATTGTTTCCTGCATATGAATGTTGGCCATTATGCACTCAATTACATGGGTGCATTAATGCACTTTTGACTTTACAGAGGGCTGCCCTATTCTAACAACCATTGACTTGCTTTGATGCTTGGAACCCTATAATCTGGACTCCTGAATATCACTTCAGGTTGGGAGATCTTTCAGTCCCACACAAGCACCCCCACAGAATGCTCTGTGATCCTTTCGAGGTGCTGTGATGAGACACAGCGATGCTGCACTCTGTGCTGCCCAGTGGGAACCCAGAGTCCTCTTTAAGTGTGTGTTTCTGGGCTCCAGCCTCAGAGTCCGGGAGTCTGAGGAGTGCAATGTGGGATTCCACACTTCACATGCACTCCTCTTTTCTTCACTATTTGATTTTTATTTCAAACTGAATTATTATTTTTTAGTCCTGAGAATCAAACCCAGGACTATGCAATACTATTGTGCTATATGCCCAGCCCATCCAGCTTATGTGAACAGGGAAATGAAACCACATAGTGGGTCATGGTATTACATTACCTTAAGAAGGTACAACCACAATGAGTGACCTCAATAGATATTATTGAGGTCTGCTCAGACTCTGTGGTCTGCTCAGACCAGGGCAGTGAAAGTGGATGTGGGGAGAACTGGTCAAAATGTTGGGTGTGTAGGACTGGAGAGATGGCTCAGTGATTAAGGTGCTCGCTTGCCTGAAAAACCTAACAACCTGAGTTCAATTCCCCAGTGGCACATGCATCTGGAGTTCATTTGCAGTGGCTAGAGGCCCTGGAATGTCCATTCTCATTCTCTCTCTCTCTCTCTCTCTCTCTCTCTCTCTCTCTCTCTCTCTCTCTCTCTTCGGGGTCTTCTCTTGATGGCACAGCAATCAGTCCTAAAAGGCTATGAAAATACCTAATTCCTAATTTTGTCACTCATTTATCTTTGATAGTGAGTCATAAACACTCCTATTCAGCACTCAGATATGAAATTCATTTCTTACAAAATAAAGCTTTTAGTAGCAAGTATAAAAAAACTGGAAGACAGAGGCATGTGTGCAGGTGCTAAAATGGATATATCTCTCCTCGAGCGCTAAGTAAAGGTTAGTGCCCATCTCATGGGAGCTATTGAGTGGTGTCAAGGGTTTGTTCATACATTTTTTTTCAATTAATCTTAATTCTCAAAATTTCAATTAAGACATATTAATCAACATTGCAGCACAAAATAATAATAAATATGGATGCCATTCAAAGTTCAACATCATTTCTGTTGTACAAAGAAACAAAAAATGCCATCATGTAAGGAAGGTCCTGGACAGAACATCACTTAGACAAACACAGCAGAGGAGAGACCACCATGCCAGGTCACGTGGGAGGATGAAGCAGGTAGTAGGTAATCTTGCTTATAGAAGACTCGGCATGAACTGAGTGCTTGGTATAGCTCCCAAAATACTTCCTCTCATTAGCTTCACTAACAGCAGCAGAAAGGACGACTGAATATGAAGAGGTGGCAATGGGTCAGGAAGAACCACCGAGTAAACGAGAGAGTCAATTAGAGGTGTCAGATTTAAAGAAAGATGTGCAGCTGAGAAAATCCAGAGTAGGCTGGATGGTAGATGGTCTGGAAATAAATACAAAGATTTTTGTGGGTTCAATTTTTTTTTCAAAAGGCAAGACCTAGTGCTAATACATAGAAGTAGTGAGGAGGTAAGTACTGTTTGCCCAGTAAGGAGAGTTGATCAACAGTTTCATAGGATGTGATGTATAATAGTTTTTTTTATTTTGTTTTGTTTTTGAGGTAGGGTCTCACTCTAGTCCTGGTTGACTTGGAATTCACTATGAAGTCTCAGGATGTAGTTTCAGGGTGGCCTCAAACTCACGGTGATCCTCCTACCTCTGCCTCCCAAGTGTGCCACCACGCCAGGCTTAATAGTGAGTTTTTGAGTCTGGTAGGAAACAGATGGTCAGTCCGTTGAAGGCATACTGCTGAAGGGTTTTTGGTTTATATGACAGACTGGGTAAGATGCCATAAAGGTCCAATTCTAAGACTATGTAATTACTAAGTAAAACCAGTATAATTAAATTAGCATTATGGGATTATTGTGTGCTTCCTCATTCTCTCTCTCTGTCTGTCTCTCTCTCTCTCTCTCTGTCTGTCTGTCTGTCTCTCTCTCCTTTCCTCCCTCTCCCTCCCTGGTTCCAAAAGAATATAAATTGGTTTCTATTCCTCTAACGGGAGTGGTCTGGATGAAGTTTATGTGCCTGTCTAGAAAGAGCCGTGACTTGCTTCACGGACTCAAGACCTCCTATGTCTAGACACACCCTGCAGAAATAGCTCATTTCCATCTGTAGTCAGCCCAGTTGTGCCAAGGTGAGCCTGATGGAGAACAATGGAGCCCACCAGAGCAGAAGTGCCTTTGCCTGTGCCATCCTTGCCCTCACAACGGTTGCAGGCTGGCCTAACTACTATGTACAATGCCGCATACAAGAACGGTCTCATTCCATTGTTATTTCTCTCTTTATATTTTGTTGTTTTCTTTCAAACTTTCTACCTGGGTTTATTTATTTATTTTTTTGAGACAGGGTCTCACTATGTAGCCCAGGTCAGCCTTGAATTGATTTCTTGCCACAATCTCCTGAGCGCTGGAATGACAGGTGTGTCCCACGACACTTGGTCACTTCCTGTATCTTATACTGAGAAAAGGAGGAAAACAGAACATCTATAAAGAAACTCAAGGGCTGGAGAGATGGCTCAGTGGTCAAGTCAACTTCCAGCTCAAGCATGGAGACCTGAGACTACCTGAACTTGAAGATACAGAACCCACACAAACATCTGGCTGTGGCCATGTACCTTGGTAACTCCAGTCCTGTGTGGAGTGAAGACTGGAGAATTGTTGGGACTTGCAAATGGCAAGTTCTAGAATCAGTAAGAGACTCAGTTGCAAGGAGAGATAGACAGGCGAGTGATGGAGTGGGTGGGATACCTGATGTTCTTCTCTGTCTGCCACAGGCGAACTCATGGGCCACTACATCAGCGCACACACACACACACACACACACACACACACACACACACACTATGCATACACACAAAAGTAATCTAAGTTACTGAAACACAGCAGGTCTTTTTCCCTTGAAGTGTTTTTGTCAAGAATGACCAGCAAGAATATGGCACACTTCCAAACAAATGGGCAAGATCAATGTTTACAAAGTAAAAGGGGAAATTTATAGAATAAACCTTTTTAGGAGAATTGATTTTATAATTTCTCTCTCATTTTATGTCTGCTCTACTTGCCGACAGGCATTTAGGGAACATCAGTAGAAGGACATTACAAAAGACTGCTTCCCAGAAAGATCCATTTTTGTTATCAAGGATGACATGAATTACCTTCATGTCCACTGACGGGTCACCCTGCAGCAGTGACCACTCATACTGGACAATGGCGTGGTCATCTGTGCTTTCACGGCCATCC
This sequence comes from Zapus hudsonius, assembly GCA_004024765.1. NCBI lineage: Eukaryota > Metazoa > Chordata > Mammalia > Rodentia > Dipodidae > Zapus > Zapus hudsonius. The sequence goes on from PVHP010028040.1 coordinate 12,470, forward strand.
AGAATCACCTGGTCTGCTGGAAGCTGCAAAACCACATCCTTCCCAGCCTTGCTACGCGGGGGTTCATCCTTATCTAGAAAACAGTCATTAGAGAGATGAGTCCCCAGTTTTTCTTATTATGAAGCGAGGCATCTTGTTTGCGGAACAGGTTTGGTCCTTCAAAACACTGCTAAGAGAATGAACATTTACTGAAATTTATTTCCCTATTAATTTTCATTGTGCTCTCTTTGCATGACAATAAAACATCAGTGTATTAGGATAACAGAATTTAGCTATAATACACATGAAAGGAGAAATAGAGGGTGTTAGCTCTTCACAATAGCAATGGACAACTGGTAATTTTTTAAACCCTTAAAAGTGTTTATCTCAAAGATTTAACATAGAAGGACCAGGAAAACACTAAAATATCTTGCATGTTATAAAACAATTTAATCCTGCTTCCCCTAGAAGCAAGAAAATCATGGTAGTTATTTACTTTTCTTTAGGTGAGCTGTAAAATGTCATTTAGGAATGTAGGGAAACCCTCATTTCCTTTCGCTTGACTTCTGATGCATTAGAAATAAGTGGCATAATGTTTCCTCTTCAGTTCAAGTCCAGGCCAATTAAACTGTAAGATGTATTGTGAAATAAGCCAGAGCCTTACTCCCCAGAAACAGTCCTTAAACAAATACCAGGAAAAGGAGTGAGCCACCACTTAACAGTGATTGATTTGCCAAAGAAGAACATGCTAAGTGTAATTTTGAATTTTCATTGTAGAATTTAATAAACCTATGTTAAATACGGGAACCAGTGATTCCTTTTGAAAACAAAACACAGTTGGTAAGATCTACAGAGGCGACATCAGACTCGCACCGATTTAGACTGAGAATGTCAAGGTGGGGTTTCATTTAGAACCAGATGATAATGCTAGCTGACCTTGCTCACAATGCATGGCTGTAAACAGAACCTCCCTGATAAGACATTCTGGATATGTGCCATGTGGTGCACAGGACAGACAGAAATCCAAAAGGACCCCAAAATGAGGTGCTGCAGTGGGGCAAGACAAAGGCGAGAGGCTTAGATATATGGGTGAAAGCCATCATGTTTATTTATTTAGTTATTTTCTTTTTCATACTGGAGAGTCATGTTTGTAAACTGTATCACTCTAAGAAAAACTCATCAATAATTCAAGCGTGGTCATCATTATTTCTGGTATGCATAGTCTAGTCTTCATTTAAAGGTCTAACCTCACTTTGCTCTCACTTTGAGGTAGATATTGTGATCTGCATACCGATGAAGGGATCTAGGATCAGAGAGGCCCAAGATAACACACATTTGATGTGGTAGTTTGAATATGATAGTGTAGGGCTGGAGAGATTGCTCAGTGGTTAAAGCACTTGCCTACAGTGCCTAAGGCCCCTGGTTCAATTCCCCAGTACCCACATAAGCCAGTCCCACAAGGTGGTGGTCCTGGCTCTCTCTCTCTCTCTCTCTCTCTCTCTCTCTCTCTCTCTCTCATTCTCTCTCTATATATCTATCTGTCTCTATCTCTCTGCTTGAAAATGAATAAATAAAATATTTTTTAAAAAATAAAAAAAATCAATATGATAGTGTAAATATATGGCCCCATAGACTCAGGTGTTTTATTAAAATTGAGCCTTCAACTTCAGCCCCTAGTGGGCAGATTCCTGCTACTACTGGGGGTGGATCTGAATTCCAGCCCAAAAGTATGGGGAGCAGTTTCAGCTCTGGTGGTCCTGCTTGCTTGCTTGGTTTTGGCATTTGCTGGCTGTTTGGTTTTTCTGTTTACTTGGATTTATAAAAGACAGCCAGCCTTTTCCACCATTGAAGAAGCTTTCCCTGGATTTGAAAACTGAAATAAATCCCTTCCTCTCATAAACTGTGTCTGTTTGGAAGTTCATCCAGCAACATGGGTGGCAATGAGTGGTCTGCTGAGACAGCAGAATTGAGCCTAATGGCTTTGATTTTCCCTGATGTGCAAGGGGCTGATGATTAGATTAGATCTCAGGCTAGTCAATGAAAACATTGTGAGCTCTGTGAGGTTATATTCTCAGCTCCTCCAAGATTGTAAAGGCTTCCGTTTCATCTTACACTCCTTACTTTTATCCCAAGATGCAGCTCTATCCCTCTAGTTAGCATACAAGCCAACCTGGGCTCTGTAACAATACAATGGACACATATAAGACCCTGACAGCTCACAGAGAATGTCCACACTTGGTCCTTAGGACAATCTGAGCTGGAAGGCAAGAAAACAGGCATTCAAGTCCCAAGGGGAATAGTAGAGGTAGGAGCCTGGTCTCAAAACCTAGGGCTCAGGATTTTAAACACCCTACCCTCTTCAGACACACTGGAGCAGACAGGTTCAGTTATGTCAAGACATCGCTTCTGAACTTGGGAGACAACCCAGTGGTTAAAGTACTTGTTTCAAAGCCCGATGGCCTGGGTCGAGTTCCCCAGTACTCGTAAAGACAGACTCACAAATTGACACATGGGTCCAGTGCATCTGCAGCAGCAGGAGTTTGCTATGCCTATTCTCTCTCTTTAATTAAAAAAATTTTATTTGCAAGCAGAGAGATAGGAGGAGGAGGAGGAGGAGGAGAGAGAGAGAGAGAGAGAGAGAAATAGAGAAAGAGAATGGATTCCCCAGGTTCTTCAGCTACTGCAAATGAACTCCAGATGCATGAGCCACTGTGCATCTGGCTTTATGTGGGTACTGAGGAATCAAACCAGGGTCCTTTGGCTTTGCAAGCAATCACCTTACCACCAAGCATCTTTCCAGCCCTCCCTCTAATTTTTAAAAAGTAATCTCTCCAGCGTCTTCCACCCATTCCAACATTCTCCATCAGTTCCTACCCAGAGGCTGCGGATCACTGGGAGCTGCTGGGGAAAGTACATAAGCTGCTCTGTGACTCAGCTCAGCAAACTATTTGCTGTATGTTTGAGCCTTAGGCAAAGTCACTTTCCCTGTCAGCCTTCCTGTTCACTAGGGGCTATCACAGAACTAGATCTTGTGAGTTCACACCTGTAAAGTGCTTATATCACCTCCTAACATCAAACCCAAAGAATGTGACCAACAAACAGGCTAACGGATATTGCTATAACCTGTGCTATCCCTTCGCCTCTGGCTCCTGAGTCTGTGATTCACCTCAAATAAACCAGTTAACCACTTCTCTGCAAGAGCTCGCTAAACCATTTTGACTCCTTATTTTTTGCTTTTTTCGTGAATTTATTTGCAAGCAGAGAGAGATAGAAGAAAGACAAAGAGAATGGGCATTCCAGAGCCTCCAGCCACTGCAAATGGACTCCAAATGCAGGCACCACTTTGTGCATCTGGCTTGATGTGGGTATTGGGGAATTGAACCCAGGTCTTTAGTCTTTGCATTTAGTCTTAGGCATGCACCTTAACTGCTGAGCCATCTCTCCAGCCCCCATTTTGACTCTTAATTAGCCTTCAACTCCACAAGCTCACAAGATTCACAAGAGGAGAAATAATATTTCAATAAGGAAAACCTTATTTTCTCAAAAACATTAAAAAAAAAACAAACTCCAACTGGTTGAGCGCCAGGGCCAGGGAAATCCCCTTTGCCCCCATGCAGGGCAGGAGTCCTTGAGCCTGGACTACACCTTTAGAGTGTCCATGTTGCTGGGGAACACGAAGAATGAGTATGTTCTCCCAGAAACGAGGACAAGCCAGTGGTCACCTTCTCTTATACCCAAACATCTACAAAGCAATTTCTGAACAAAGTGTCTGTACAAACGAGGTCAGGGTAGGAGAACTGGCTCAGAGGTAAAAGGCACTTGCTTGCAAAGACTGACGGCCTGGGTTCAATTCCCCCGTGCCCACAGAAAGGTGCACGAAGTGGCCTGAGACCTTGGCACGCCTATACTCGCTCTCTCTACGCCTCTCTTTCTCCTCTTCCATAATTTTTTAAAAAGAGGTCAAATAAAGTAGGAGGAAAACCATGTGCACATTTCTAGTAACCTAAACTTTGCTGTTGGTTTTTGTAGGCACACTCTTGCCCTGTTTCCTGGCCTTCCCCCCTGGTTTATAGAAAAGCGCCTTTTCGTAATGTTTCTTCCACAAGAGCAATGAGAACTTGGGGAATGGACTTTGTTGTTCCGAACTTTCTTTTGTATGTATCATGGTTCATTTAGAACACCTGCCTAAGGCAAAACCACACATCTCATTATGTTTAGGTTTTTTGAAAAGACACATGCCCTTAAAATTTGTTTTAATCCAAAACGAGCCTCCTTCATTTTGATTATCCGCAGCTAAAATAATCTGGAGCCCATGCTGGCCTCGGAGATATTCGGAAAGAAGCAGACCCCCCCCCACAGGTGCAAGGACATTGGGACCCAAGCAGGCTGTCCCCAGTCTTACCCAGGAGGGGTGGGTCGCCGGCTCCAGGAGTGCGGCTGAGGACGTAGGTGCTGTAGCCGCGGTGCAGCGCGAACTTGCAGACTCCGCGTCCGCGCGCTGTGCAGTTGAACAGGTAGCATCCGAGCGCGGCGGGGACGGCCGGGGGCACCGCGGGCCTCCGGGGCGGCTGCTCCACCACGGCCACGGAGCAGCGCGGCTCGGAGCAGCAGGCCGTCACGCACTGCCGCCAGTCCCGCACGGCCGCCGGCGCCCTCAGGAAGCTGGCGCCCGCCGCGATGGAGTCCTTGGTGCGGATGATGGCGTCGGGCACCACGTTGAAGCCATCCTCCTCCTTCTCCTCCTCCCGGGAACCCGGACAACTTTCCCAAGGGCCGCCGCCGCCGCCAGCGCGCAGCTCCAGCTCCAGCTCCTCGCGCGGCCGCTCCTGCAGCTGCCGCCGGAAGTCGTCCAGCAGCTGTTCCACGCCCGACAGCTGAGCGTGGAGCTCCGACAGCGGCGGCGACGCGGGCGGCCCCGACGCACGGCCGCTCAGCAGCCACAGGCACAAAAGCAGCAGCAGCAGCGGCCCGCGGAGCGCGGGGGGCTGCGGAGACCGCGGGCGCCCGGAGCGCGCGCCTTCATCGGGGGCCCGGGGCTGGGGAGATCTTGAGCGCCCCGAGCGCGCGCCTTCCTCCGGAGCCCCGGGCTGGGGAGATCGCGGGCGCCCGGAGCGCGCTCCTGCCTCCGGAACCCCAGGCTGGGGAGATCGCGGGCGCCCCGAGCGCGCACCTGCCTCCGGGGCCCCGGGCTGGGAAGATCGCGGGCGCTCCGAGCGCGCGCCTTCCTCCGGGGCCCGGGGCTGGGGAGACCGCGGGCGCCCCGAGCGCGCTCCTTCCTCCGGAGCCCCGGGCTGGGGAGATCGCGGGCGCCCCGAGCGCGCGCCTTCCCCCCGGGCCGTGCGGGCCATGGCGAGCGGCGGGTGCGGGGCCAGCGAGCCTCTAGGCCGGGCCGGGGGACGGGCGAGGCCCTATGGAAGAGCGCACGGCGAACCTGCGTCCGTCTGCGCAGCCGCGCGGAGGGCGCTAGGCCCCGGCCTCGGAAGCGGTGTCCCCGGAGCCCCCCGCCTCCCGGAGGTCCGAGGCATAGCGGGGTGGCCGGGCCTGGAGCCGCCTCTGGTCCTTCTTCCCCGGCTGCTTGGCCTTTGCGTGGATCAGCACCGGCTGGAGGACAGTGCCGAAGGCGGGGCGGAGCGGAGCGGCGCCGGGGGCGGCCCCGGGGCGGGACTTAGCGCGGCTCGGGGAGCTGGCCTGTGACCTGCGGCTGGCGGAGGGTGACTCACCGGGCCATCTGGATGCGCGATGCTCCTGCCTTGCCAACTTTATTAACCACCCAGACTCCATTAACCTCTCAGACTCCATTAAATCCCATATTCCAGTAAACACCCAGACTCCATTAGACACTGATTCCACTAACCAGACTCCGCTAACCACCCAGACACTGCTGACTACCTAAAGTCCTCTAACCATCTAAACTCCACTAACCACTCAGATTCTCAGGCATACATAACCATGCCCAGATTTTTATATGTGTGCTGGGAATCAAATTCACACCGGCACGCTTGCACAGCAAGTGCTCTTACCCACTAAAATATCTCCCTAGTCCTGTTTTTAAAAGCCACAAAAATGAAATCAGTAATCGTTCTTTTGTGCCTGGCATTTCCCTTTGTTTATAAGGCTTATAAGTTAGTCATAGATCTTATCTATGAGTCATCGGCATTTTGTCAAACAGTATTTGATTCACTTCAATATAGTGTTCCATCTATAAACGTTGACATATCCATTCTAATGTGCAGGTGCCATAGGACAATGTAGGGTAATTCACCTATCTCTTCAACCTTTTGTCCTGTTGTTCTGTGTCCTGGTATTTAGTGAATTAGCATGTGTGGATTCTTCATATCAGAAATTTAACTGCATACAAAAAAGTGTGATCACATCAATAAGCCTCATTAAAACTGTCGCAGTCAGCCACACGCCACTGGGATGAATCTTCAAACCAGGCACAATTTGGGGGAGGAAAGTATTTATTGAAAATACAGATTGAGGGAAGTTCTGTAACAGTGAAAGAGGCTGGCCCTCTTTCACAGGTCAGAACAGAGAGAAAAACCCATCACCTACACCACACAAACAGGCAGGAGGGAGAGGCAAGGAGAGAATTTCTTCCTCTTTATAAAGACTTAGGGTGAGTCTTGTAGCCCTATCCCAGACTTAATGGCTTCCTGAGTCTGGAATTTCCTTCCCGCGCTGCCCACACAGGAAAGGATGTTTACTTCTAGTTCCTTTGAGCTACATCTTACCCCTTGCTGAGAGGCTGCCTTCCTGTAAACATCCTCAGAGAACCACCCAAGATTACTTGAAAGGTCAAGTTGACAACAAAACTTAACCATCACAAAAACCAAAATCAATATATTCCTAACTGACCTTCCTCTTAAGTCCAAGTGTCAATAAGCAACTACAGAGTGTGACAGAAAAAGTAGTATTGGAAGTCCTAATTGATGAGAAAATACTTCTTGCATATTTTATCTAAATGTGTAAATGAATACATGGTAAGGGTCCCTTCAGGGGCCATGAAAGGAGCTGATGTGAGTGAAGCATTCTGAAGCTTGCTTCATTCACTTCTTAAATACTTTAGTGTCTGAGAATAAGACAATATATTAGATAGGGAGCAAGTCTGTTCAACAAAGGTCAGTTTTTACCATCGAGGGTTGTTGATGGGACAGGTTCTATGACACCAAGGAGCAGCGTTGACCTCAGTCATGTTATCATGTAGAGAGCAAACTTCAATCAAAGACATGGGGGAGCCTTGGGTTGGATCACCAGGTGACAATGTACATCCAACTGTAACTGATATTAGATCCTCCCCAGCTCAGGAGGAATCTTCTGTTTCTTTCTTTCCTACTCTGCACAGTTGGGTTACCCTTGATGCACCTCCACAGTAATCCCTACAGGAGAGGGAAGCAGCTGAAGACGGAGGAGGGACATCATTTCAGTAAAGGAAAAGCATCTGCAGTGGGCAGTGCTAGGGCAGATGAGTGGGCATGCTCTCTCACATCCACCAAGAGCCCGTGACCAGTCTGCTCCTCACCCTTCTTGATCTTCTTGAATAGGCTCACCACGATCACAATCACAATCACAGCTACAGTGACTATGCTGGAGACAATTATTAGCCCAACAGCTTGGTTCTGGGTGGGAGGTGGATGATGGGTGGTGGATGGAAGCTGGGAAGTATCTGATGGCACTAAAAGAAACAAAAAGCAAAATCCTAGACAAAGTATACCTTTCTCGGTAGACACTTTCTCCATGTAGACTATGGGACTCTGGTAAAATAGTATTAACTATTTTATCAGGTTCTGTGACAGAGAGGACTAGAGGTTGTAGAATGTCTTGTGGAATACATTTCACATCCAAGGGAAGCAGATGTCTATTCAAAATATACAATGCAACATATTCACTATGCTTGGAACTTTCTAGATAATGGCACAAATGATGGTGTTTAATTTGATCAGGGGAAGGTAGTGAGGTCTTCATATGAAGTGACCTTGGAGCTGATGGAAGTGTAGTTATAACTGAGGAAGGAGAGAAGGTCTGGAAGTTTACAGAGATACATACCCTTGGGGACCCATTGCCTGACCATTTAGTGACTATGTCATTGGTCAATGGGGAAGAGAAGTCCTTATGGTGATCACTAGCTCTCCAGACATGAAGACCACCAAGAAGAAATCACTCACCCTGTCCATCAGGTTTTCTTCTATTTCCCCCCCTCTACCTTTGTCTCCCAAGTGCTGGGATTAAAGGCATGCACCACCACACTCAGCTAGATTTTCTGTTATACACATGTACATACCAACACCCACACAGGGAAGTCATCAGACCTTTAAAGAGTTATCACACCATTCCTGTCGTGCTGCCGACACCTTACGATAACTCAGCTAACTACCTACCTGGCATTTCCTTCCTGTGCTTTAAGATTTCTTTGAGCCAGTGCATGCAATCTCCTCTGGCGATCTTCCTGAACTCATTTACCAGTTCCTCATCATTCTCCCATTCGTTTTTGATACGTTTGGCTTCAGGGTCAGTTGCTTTCCAGTTCATGGTCATTGCATCCAAGCTGAAGGAATACTCTCCATTGATTTTGAAGTGCCAGGAGGCGTCCATGTACTGTTCTTGCTTTTGCTGACAAAACATTTTGGCCTGCAAGGTGAGATGACCTGCAATCCACACAAAACCATCATTCTCCATGATACATCATCATCTTCCAGTAGTTAAATCATTCTTTGCAAGCCTAGGGGCTGCATTTCTTTCTTCTCTGCCTTGCCCTTTCTTATCCACTGGGTACCAAGTACTTCCAAGGTCGAAGCAATGTTCTGTTACATGAATACACTCATAATATCCTTCCTCTATGGGGTCTCCTTGTACCTCTCCCAACACTTACCTTTGGTTTTGTTTGTTGCCACTTTAATGAAAGATATCTTCTTCTTCAATTCTTCCCCCACTTCTTGCAGTGTTTGGATCAAATCTGTCCATGCTTCAGTGGTGTTTACCTCCTTTCCCAGGAGACCCAGGGGTATGGCTTTGTTTGCATTATCATATTGGAGGAAAGGCACTGCACTCACTGAGCCTCGCACTTGAAACCAGACTTGGCCAGGTCTAGGCTGAGCTGTGACAGTGAAGTCCAGGCAAAGCGACTCGGTGTCTGTGAGAGAAACATGCAGGTGAGGTTTAGGGCTGGGAGGAGGGCATTAAGAATTTACAGTTTGGTCAGATCACAACGCATTAAAGCTAGAAATTAACAATGGGAGAGGATCCAAAAAATTCAACAGATACTGGCGACTGAACAACTCGATCCTAAACAATGAATGGGTCAAACAAGAAATCAGACAGGAAATTCAGAACTTCCTAGAAACAAATGATAATGAGGACACAACCTTTCAGAACTTGTGGGACACAATGAAGGCAGTTCTAAGGGGGAAATTCATTGCACTAAATGCCTTCATAACAAAGACAGAGAGGTCTCAAATCAACCAACTATCCTCACACCGAAGGTCATTAGAATAGATGGAAAAATCCAACCCTAGGAGCTCGAGACACAAGGAAATAATTAAGATCAGAGCTGAGATTAATGACTTGGAAACAAAGAAAACAATTGAAAAAATAGACAAATCAAAGAGTTGGTTCTTTGAAAAAGTCAGTAAGACAAACCCCTGGCCAATTTAATCAAATGAAAAACTGAGAAGGCCCAAATTAACAAAATAAAAAATGACAAGGGTGAAATCATAACTGATCCTGAAGAGATTGGAAGAATCATCAGGTCATACTTCCGAAACCTCTACTCCGCAAAATTAGAGAACCTGGAAGAAATGGATAAATTCCTGGACACCTACCAACTTCCAAAGCTCAGAACAGAGCAGATAAAGATCCTAAACAATCCGATAACAATCACAGAGATTGAATCGGTAATCAAGAACCTCCCCAAATGGAAAAGCCCAGGTCCAGATGGTTTCTCAGCTGAATTCTACCAAACCTTCATCATAGAACTGAAACCTCTCTTTTTGAAGCTTGTCAGGGACATAAAAAAAGAGGCTAGGCTCCCAAACTCCTTCTATGAAGCTACCATCGCCCTAATTCCCAAACTAGGCAAGGATGTAACAAAAAAAGAAAACTACAGACCCATATCTCTGATGAACTTGGATGCAAAAATCCTAAACAAAGTCCTAGCAAACCGAATACAAACCCACATCAAGTCTATAATTCACCCCAACCAAGTTGGCTTCATCCCAGGGATGCAAGGTTGGTTCAACATACGAAAGTCAATAAATATAATTCACCATATTAACAAGCTCACCAGCAAAAACCACATGGTCATCTCAATGGATGCTGAGAAGGCTTTTGACAAAATTCAACACCACTTCATGTTCAAAACCCTGGAAAGAATAGGCATAGATGGCCTATACCTCAACATGATAAAAGCAATATGCAGATCTCCTAAAGCACAAATCATCCTCAATGGAGAAAGACTCAAGGAGTTCCCGCTTAACTCAGGAACAAGACAGAGGTGTCCACTCTTACCACTGCTCTTTAACATAGTGCTTGAAGTTCTAGCCCAAGCAATAAGACAGGAGAACAGCATAAAAGGGATACAAATTGGAAAGGAAGAAGTCAAATTATGCCTCTTTGCAGATGACATGATCTTATACATATCAGATCCAAAGAACAGTATCAGCAAACTCCTGAAGGTGATCAATGCCTTCAGCAGAGTGGCAGGTTACAAAATTAATACACAAAAATCAGTAGCCTTTCTATATACAGAAGACAAACAATCAGAAAAAGACATCAGAGAAACTGTCCCATTCTCTATATCCTCAAACAAAATCAAATACCTGGGAATATCACTAACCAAGGTAGTGAAAGACTTATATAAGGAAAATATTGAAACACTCAAGAGGGAAATTGAGGAGGATGTGACAAGATGGAAAGATATTCCATGCTCATGGATAGGGAGAATCAATATAATAAAAATGGCAATCCTGCCAAAAG